>OY754968.1:26762730-26857336 GCA_963576475.1 Molanna angustata | reverse complement strand
TATAATATATATTATATATATAATATATATATATATATATATATATATATATATATATATATATATATATATATATATATATATATATATATATATATAATATATATATATATATATATATATATATATATATATATATATATATATATATATATATATATATATATATATATATATATATATATATATATATATATATATATATATATATATATATATATATATATATATATATATATATATATATATATATATATATATATATATATATATATATATATATATATATATATATATATATATATATATATATATATATATATATATATATATATATATATATATATATATATATATATATATATATATATATATATATATATATATATATATATATATATATATATATATATATATATATATATATATATATATATATATATATATATATATATATATATATATATATATATATATATATATATATATATATATATATATATATATATATATATATATATATATATATATATATATATATATATATATATATATATATATATATATATATATATATATATATATATATATATATATATATATATATATATATATATATATATATATATATATATATATATATATATATATATATATATATATATATATATATATATATATATATATATATATATATATATATATATATATATATATATATATATATATATATATATATATATATATATATATACATAATACATATATTTATATGTATGTTTGTTGGTATTTTTTTTACTGAACTTTTCAATCAACAACTAGAAAACTTTAAAGGTTAAATATTCTACATATTGCTTCCTTTGTGACCAGTGATTAACTTAGGTAAATAAAAAATAGACTTTTTAATGTTTAATTATGTTATTTTTAAATTTTTGGTAAATTTCATACGAATTTTGTCACAAATGAAACGTCAAAATATGTATTTCTTCCTAAGCAAATATTATTTTATTTCAATTTCAGAAGTGCGTTTTTACACAAATAACATATATTTGCAAGTATAACTTATGTAGCGTTTGAGTGAAAAACATTTAATTTAATTTTAATGTTTTTCGTATTTATAAAATGTAAAAATTATATAAGGAAATTTGCAATTTTATAAATGAACAAATAGATCGATCTAGCAGAACAACTAGAAAAATTTACCGGGAACAAAAAGTCCTACTAAAATATTCGACGTACCTATTATGATGGTTTTCGTTTCCATGGTTACACAGAATACAATTTTCAAATAAACCAACCGGTGAATTTGTTATGTATCTAATTCAAATTTATAGAACATTGGTAGGTACCTACCACATTCTTACTAAAATGTTCCATATTTATTCCATACATATAACAAATATCTGACTTTGTTGATTTGTCATTTTTTTCGTTTCCATAGTTACAATCAAATACTTATACTAATATTTTAGAGGTAATATTGTTGAAGTTAGGTGTGTAATATAATGTAGGTGTATGATTTTTAATTATTTATTCAATAATTATCTAAATTTTTGTTTGTTTATATATTTATCTCATAAACGAATTAGGTAATAAAAAAAGTATGTACTTGGAATTCATTCAACGATCCAAACGGATGGGACAAGTGGAAACATTAAATACTCATTTCACACTTAATAACAATATATAAGAAAATGGGGGTTGTGGCCAACACTTAACTTTTCATAATCCTTAAATTCTCTTAAATACTCATTTCACACTGACAATATAAAAGAAAATGGAGGTTGTGGCCAACACTTAACTTTTCATAATGCTTAAATTCCAAACCACTTTTCAACTCCAATCTTGCTGAAATTTCTTTCCCAGTCCAATCCTACTGAAATTTCAAACCACTTCCCTTTACATTATTTGAGACTGAAGGGACAGTAAGGACTGAAGGGAAGGGACGGATGGAGGAACATGAAGGGACGGAGGGGACTGTTTTTAAAAGAACTAACTTATTTTTGGTAATTTTTAATCATTCTGAATTTATCAAAACAAATAAACAGTTCAAAATTACGAAAACGATTTTCTTAACACGATAGCATATTGCTTTACGTTTACCTTCTCGAGCAACGCCGGGTATAAAAAACGAGTAAAAAATAGTCAAGAAACGTAAAATAATTTATGAGATCAGTAATAACATGCGTATTGTCAGTAAGGTCAGAATATAATAATCATGCGTGCGACCGATCGTGACGTATGCTGTAGAAACGCGAGCAGACACTCTACGTACCAAAGGGCTCCTAAAGACAACGGAAATGAAGGTTCTAAGGTCAATCGCTGGAAAACTCTCCGAGATCGCAATGTTGAAAGAAAGAACACATGTGGACTAGAGGACATCGTTCTGTTGAGCAGATCGTCATCCCAGGATGCATAGTTTCTGAAAAACATACCAACTAGGTCTACTAAACGAAGAAGAAGAGGAAATAATTTTAACTATATCAGAACTATATTTCATGTCGAGGATATTAAAATATGATGGGGCCGTGGAAAATGCCGTTCTGGAGAAACAATGTGGTTCGTGTGGATGACAACAGAATTGATTTTTTTTTTTAACATGTCTACGTAGGGGACGCCAGCTATTAGGATTTGGGTCCATTTTACTCTTCCGATGAAGCACACTACGTAGCGTTGGGAGGGGTTTGCAATCTAGAAATGAGTTTATTAATTCGGATTTTAAAAAGACCCGGGTTGTACGAAGATGGAAACACAGAATTCGGAAGATCGTTCCACAGTCGGGCTGCTGTATTAAATTGCATATAATGATTGCATATGACCGGGTAAGAAACGAGGATATAAGGAAAGAATGTAAGATGAAGAAAGATGTCATTACTAGAATGAAAGTGAACACATTGAGATTGTTTGGTCACATGGGGAGAATTAATGAAGAGCGCCTGACGAAGAAAATATACAGAGCAGAAAGGAATGGAATGAGAGGTCGGGGACGCCCAAGAAAGGGATGGCACGACCATGTGAACGAAATTTTGAAAGACGGAAATGTTAGAAGTGTGAACAATAGACGAACATGTATGAGACGATTCATGAATGTGGATGAGGCGAGGGATGCGTGCCAGGATAGAAAGATGTGGCGTTCGGTTCTCTCTGCCTACCCCGCAAGGGACATGGCGTGATGGTTTGTATGTATGTATGTATGCATATAATGAAAACCCAAATGAAGTGTTTATAGGGAGATGGTTATTTGATTATTAAGATTATTGTGATTAATAAATTTATAGAATATTAATTTATAAGAAGGATGCATGTTCAAAAGGTAAAATTAAAACTCATCTCTCTATGATAGATACACTACAAACAATTGGGTGCAACTGATAATTCATACAATAAAATATTGTACTCATACTGATATAAATTTATTATAATCGATGTATTACATAGAATTTGTTAAATTATTATATTTAATTAACACGTAATTAGAATGTGAAGGAAAGAACGCGATACGTCTAGGCCGGGCGACTGTTAGGAGGGGCTCATTGTTTATAGGTTCAGCTTGAGTTGGTAACCATGACAAGCCAGTAGTGATGTGTGGACATCATAGGGATGGTCCACCACAGGTTCTTCCCGAAAGACTACCGAAGACATGAAAGGACAACTGGACCTCCTCCTCCCAGGAAAGTCCACCTTCACAAACAAGTCATATCAAGATGAAGAAGAAGACAACTATTTTTTTATGTAAGTATTATTATTATATGATCATTCACTGCATGCGAAATATTTTGATGTAGAGAATACCTACTACAAACTACGGGGTATACTGGGGTTATGCAAGTTCTCGACCTCATAAACAAACCTCTCTTCTCAGGTGACTGAAATTATACGGGAAGATTTTATCCTCACAATAATCCAAAGGATCTCTCTTCTCATTCCAATTCCCCCATCCCCCCATATACAACTCCACTCATTAAATCGTTTCCATATTAAGTTTCTACCGCCTATTCACTTTGTATAATATAATGAACATTGATAATTTTTGCGCTACATTTATACACCAGAGATAAGTTTATATATGTACAACAGCTAATTAACACTTTATTAATCAGCATTTAAAAGATTCTTATAAAAATAGGTATGAGTTATTGAAATTGAAATAATGATAAATTCATAAAATTTGTTGTATGAATTTTGTTCCGTCAAATACTTTTTTAGATATAAATAGACAATTCCACAAAATCCGAGATGAGTCTTTCTTTTAATATGTAGTCTTAAATTATTAAATTTAAAAATATCTTTTATATTTTTGTCACAAAATTCTATTGAAATGAATGTACAATAAGATTACCCCAACCTTCATACATTCAATATACAAATAGTTCTTTTAAATACATATGTGTACATATTTTGGTAAAAAAATATGATTATTAGGGACATTTTATGTTTCGGACATTAATTCGAAGGTATTATATAACAGACACATTTATGATATTTAATCCTGATAACGTTTTCTCACTTATCTTAGTAGTCTCGAAATAAAATTAAATTTATTTATTTATTATTATTATAACATAATATAAATAACTTTATGCAGTGATAAAAAAATAACTTTAATAACTTCAATAACTTTATCAAAATAACAATAAAGAGATCCTATAACTTATATGAAACCCTCAAATTTCTCTGAGAAACAGTTAAAAACAGATTCAAAGTAAGAATAATAGTAGGTAAAAGGTGTCTGTAGTTACTGACCTTTGTGTATGAAAATAAGACAGAAAACTCGTAAAACAAAAGTAAACGCATAGGAAATGTCCTTCTGACAAACATGTGATATTAAAATATGTTTACTATATTGGACTAGAGTAAATGATTGAAAGATATATTAGAAATGAAACGAAAAGAAATATATTCATACAGAAAGCATGTAATAATTTGGAATAAAATCTTCGAATCGCTTTGTCTATTCTTAAAATTGAATATGGCGTGATGATTTATCTTCGTGAATGAAACTTTTTCAAATATTTTTTTCAACGGCCAGACAGAATCGATTGCTTTTTTTTAAGTACATATTATATCAAGTTGAGTTTTTACTTGGTCAGTTTAATACACGGAGAAGAGTCCACAAATAGGCACATAGAAATGACCCTGTCAAATCCTATTTACGCTTGTCTGCGGAGCTCTACTTGAGTCACATTGAAACGTTAAAATACTTCCATACAGGTATTTATCTCTCAATGGGAAATTTTGCCTTTTGTCAGGCTTTCATTCTAGCTGAACAATATACCTAATTAGTCAATTTATTTATAGAGCGAAACTCATTCAACAGTTTTGTATTGTTTTATAAAGTTTAAACCAGTCTTGTTTGTTATAATTTCATGTTTATAAAGAGTTCCTAAATAATAATATCTTCAAGATTTTCATTATTTTTATTAGCAATGCCTACGTATTTAGACTTCTCTTTTTTGTTCTTATTGGTGTCTTGCTAACGTGCTCTTGAAAAATATATTTGTGAATAAATGGAAAATAAATCATCTAATTAATAACATATTAATTAGATGATCCAACTGTCGATTTGTTCAGGAGAACTTTGTTCTCTTAACATATCGACAATGTATCAAGCCA
Organism: Molanna angustata; assembly: GCA_963576475.1. Taxonomy (NCBI): domain Eukaryota; kingdom Metazoa; phylum Arthropoda; class Insecta; order Trichoptera; family Molannidae; genus Molanna; species Molanna angustata. The sequence goes on along the minus strand of OY754968.1, from coordinate 26,851,723 downwards.
GAATACGCGAGAATTGTATGGAGAGGTCTACTTTTTTCACGGCTTTTCCAACTTTGAAGTCAAAAAACACCAACTTAGAGGCTTCGCAGCATATATGTTCCATACACAGATTTACTCAGAATTCGGAGTAGAACATTTCGTGTGTCTGTGTGTGTGTGTGTCTGTGTGTGTGTCTGTGTGTGTGTGTGTCTGTGTGTGTGTCTGTGTGTGTGTCTGTGTGTCCGTCCCCCCCTTATAACTTTTGATCCGCTCAATAAACAGAGCCTAAAATTTCAGAATATATAAACAGTTACAGGCCTACAAAACTTTTATACTCGGAATTTTGAATTTTTGTTTCAGTCAGGGGTTATCAACTTTTGAATTTTTATTTTATTTTTCCATATATCTCAGAAACCATAAACGCTAGAACGCTGAAAATTGGTACAAACATAGACAAATACAAAATCTCAAATTAGTTTTTTCAAAAAAATTCCAGGGTTTCTCAAACATTTTTTATTAAGAAAAATATTTTTTTTATGATAAATTTATGAGTTTAACTGCCTATATTTCCAAAACTTTTACAATTATCGAAAAAAGCCGAAACACCCCAACTAGATAATTTAATTTTCTATAAAAAATATCAGCAATGTAGTAGAAGATCTCAATTTTTTTTTAACATTTTTTTAAAAATTGAATTTAGTGACGACATCGCTTCATACATTTTGTATGGCAGTCGCCTATACACAATATGTAAGAAGACTTAATAGTTTGATACTTCGACTCCAAACATACATACATACCATCATGCTATTTGCATATTCTGGGTAGGAAAAAGGATCTTCCTCCATACTATCCTATCTTGACATACATACCTACATATGTTGTATAGAAAACAAAATATCTGAAAATATTCAATAATTTGTATCTATGGGTTTATAGTTTGGTACATATTCTTCAACTATACATACTATCGCTATCGACAGTTGGATCTCATGTGTTACATGCAACTAGACCTCTCCATACAATTCTCGCGTATTCTGGCTTGATACATTGTCGATATGTTAAGAGAACAAAGTTCTCCTGAACAAATCGACAGTTGGATTAAGTATATTTTTACATACTAGTTGCTCTTGAAAAATATATTTGTGAATAAATGGAAAATAAATCATCTAATTAATAACATATTAATTAGATGATTAATAACTAATTAATCATCTAATTCTAATCAAAATGAGTTTATCAAAAGGGCTTGTAACTTCTATAATGTCAACCTCTCAGCCAGTATCACACATTCTGATATATTCACCGCTAGTAATAACGCATACAAAAATTCTCTCTATAAGTGCATAGCATGAACTCGTATGTTGAATTTTTTTTTTTTTTTGTTAGTTATTTTTGTTTTTTCTAATATTATCTTTTGTATACTTTTATTTACATTTTGAGTTGTTGTTTTTAACAAAAATATAACAATTTAACTGTCATAATCTTTTTCCCATCCTTTTCCTTTCCCGTCACAGGCAAACATACATCTTAGTTATATTTAAATTTATGATGTTTGAAATGTTTTATATTTAATATCTGTGGACATATGTAATTGGTCTGTTTGTTTTTATTTTATAGTGTATTATTCCATTTTAGTATTTTAAGACTGTATTTGTCCCTAAATAAATAAATAAATATTATCATCCAATTAAACGTACATTCATAAAATTATGAAGTAAAGTTATTTATTTATTGACATCAAATTATTTAAAGGAATTATGAACTTTTTGGCACATTGTTATGATTATTTTGTATTGTTTGTTTCAATCACTTTGAAATAATCATATATATATATTTATTAAAAAAACGGCATGGAAGCTAAACTCCCCCTTGTCAGGGTAATTCATAACAAAAATCAGATTGATGTGAAAAAAAATAATTGTTTTTTTATTATTCAATCAAAGGAAACGAGATTGTCCAAATGCTTTTATGTCCCACTTAAAATATTCAATGAACCTAAGCTGGTTCTTTATTTTATCTCATACGAGTACATTTCTACTTCAACATTGAAATGTGTTGGCCTAATGACCATTGACTTATCTTGGAAGCACTGTCCTTGCTCTGATCTTCCCATTAATAACGGTACCTTGGATCCTGAACCCTTAAATCGCGGGTCGCCACAATGATTAAATTCTGAACTGGACGTCGCTTGACCTTTTCATATTTATATACCAAGTTATAATACCTTTATATTTACACGCGTGTTTTAGTTGTTTAATGGTTTACCGTGTAATAATTATTTAAATATCACCGATGTACAAATAAAGTGTAGTATTTAACATGCCAAATACAACATTGTGTAAATATAGTTTAAATTCATATTTTCCTTAATTTACACACTAAAATTTCTCTCCTATTGCAAAATTCTTACTAAAAATAACACTAAAAGTTTTTGTTTTGTTTTATGAAACAAAAAACCTTTAACTAATCGTATCCTTAGTTATTCCTTGAATGTATTGTTTTTCTACATATTTTTTATTTATCTAATTTGTATTTATAAATCACACCTTGTGTTTTCTATGAGAAAATTTATGTAATTTCAATTGTTTTAAAACAAAACTATCCTGCATAAGACATGATATTCTTGTGAAATATTTTACTATATAAATTTTCTGTCATCGATACGTCACCTTATATGAAGACTCACACTGAGATAATTGCTATCAAAGATGTAAGCCACTTTTCTAATATCCAACATATTTTGTAAGTATCCGATGTCGAAGACAGTTCATGGTCGTGAATCTTCTATTCACACTATTCTTCTATTCACCATGGAACCAATATTTTCTTATTTCTAATTACCTACTTCTCGGGCAACTTAAAGGTACTATGTCAAATATTTATTAAGCATACATCCAATAACAAGTTGCAAGATTGTTAGAGACTTACGATATTTATCGTCTCACAGATCCAGAATCGAACTCGAGACCTTTGGCTCAGATCTCAGGTATCTAACCAACTGATCCACGAAGGCAGACAATAAATATCAACTATTATAAAGATCAATATGGCCAATCTACGGATGGAGGTGAAGGTGGAGAAATAAAACAATTCATTGATTCGCGAACGATTTTTTTCACGTGTCCAATAAGATATACAAATATATGATCAACAATTATTATCTTTTGACACGAGAAATTTTCAAACTGAATGTTGTTTCTTATCCGATTTCATGGAGATGTTTAGTTTCAACAATCGCGCCCAACATTACATATCGAATATTGTATTTTTCATCCGATTCGCATCACTCGAATATGTATATCTACTGTGTCGTTTTCTACCTTTTTCATTTTCATCTGAATCTCTTCGAATGGCATCTCACCTTCGATCTATACTTTACACCCACGACGAGGTGAAAATATTATGCTCAGCGTGTATTTCTATATCGATATTTTAAAAAAGATATCCGTCTGAACATTTTGGTAGGCTTCTCGAATAAAAAAACACCTCTCCCAACATATATCGTATTCCTCTTGCTTTTGCGCACTCCTTTTTATGAAGCTGTTATGTTTTTTTTTTATTATCAGTTGTAAATCTTGTGAAGAAATGAATGAAAATTTAAATATTTCATACTATTTTCTCACGTAGCAATCTCCTGGAAATTAAATGTTTTTAATCCAAGTAACAGGTAGACTTTAATTATACAACTTAGTATTTAAGACGGTTGCAAACCAAAAGCTATGCTTGGTTAGTTTAGATTAGCTCGCATAGAAATGAATGCCAATTTAAATATTTCATACTATTTTCTCACATAGCAATCTCGAAAAAAACGACTGAACCGATTTGGATGAAATTGTTTGTGTGTATTTGTGTAAGTCCCTGGATGTTTAGATTCACAAAAATAAATTTGAAACATTGATAAAAGAAAAGAAGAATAAAAATATCAATCGTTATAAATATTTTCGAAATGAATACATTTTGAATACTGGAAACATTGCTTTCGATGTCATAATATGTCGCCATGTCGATAATTTCATTAAAACTTTTTTTTATCACAATGCCGCCTGTGGTTTTGTATTAAATATTTTATAAAATTATTTAGCTTTTTAAAATGTATCATTATTATTGAATATAGTTTTTCTAACTATATTAAAACGGTGTTTTGACGATACATATATATATCAAAGTTATCTCAATAAAACGTAATATTTTCGTTTAAATATTTCTGTTGAATATATGAATATTTTATTAAAAATTTTAGTTTTATGTAAAGTATTATCCATATGATACTATTATATTGTGATATCGTATGTTTTAAACAACATTTTGAGAGTCAAAATGTTTAAAGTCTCCGGACTGTAAAGTGAGGTTATAAATATATATTATGTGATAACTTATTCTCAAACAACATACGTATTTCACATTGAATTTTCTATAGTAAAAAATGTACAACTCCGTACTACTAATTTAATAAATTCTGTTTTTGAAAGTTATATAAATACTCTTATTCCATTTTGGCAAGTTAAAAAATAATTACAAATTTCTGTTTAAGAATTCAAAATTGACCTAGATTTTTCTCTTAGCCTGAAGCAACTTGGTGTGATTATATATAATCTTGCTGATATTTTTGATTTAGGTTTAATGGGTAGGAAGTTCAGTTTGGACCATTGCAAAGCCGTAGATTTTTCTAACAAAAAAGAAAAACTACTACAAAGTTGTTATAATGGAAAAGTCTATCTCCAAACTTCTCAATATCCAACTCAATTAAACGAATAATTTATTGGTATGGTATACTTTATCTTCGATTTTTTGTGAATTTAATCGTCAATATAATAATTCCAGTGAATTTGCTTCGTTTCGTGCCAATATAGTTAATATATCCGATAAAGAACTATATCCATGTTTAAGCTGGAGAGACGCCATTATATGCACTAGTATACGCAGGTATATGGCACTAATGAACCAGTTTTCATATGAATCATCTGACAAGCATCAATTGTTTATAAAATGTAATGTACATACATAATTGAGTTATTCGTACATAGTATAATCCTTAAGCTTTACTGTACAAAAAAGTAAAAGAAGAAGCATCTCGCGTAACAGTAAATGGTGGTGTTGTTAGAGATATCTAACTTATTTGGATATCTAACTTATTCGGTGTTGTACGAATAAAATAACTGTTCGTAAAAACATTTTAGGAGTAAATTTTTCAACAATATGTGATGCATGCATATATAATTTGTGAATCTAATTCTTGATCTTATAATAGGAACAACCAGCGAAATCTCAGAGTTAAATGTTATCAAGGGTAACAAGATTGTGTAAGTAATTTAGCAACCGAAACAGACGGGAGGGTTGGGAATATTATAAAGAATACTGTTTTTAATATAATTAAATAAAATCTCTTAGTTTTTAACCACGTTGAGTATATTTATATGTCAACTAGTTTCGGAGACGTAACCGCTCCTTCGTCCGGTAAAAAATAATAAAGATAAAGACACGGTATTAAGTAATTCGGGTGTCTATAGATTAAATTGTGAAGATTGCTAATTTTTTTATATAGGTAAAACAGGTAGAAATTTTGACATTAGAATTTATTTATTTATTTATTTATTTATTTATTTGGGACAGACAACAGCGACAACAAAATAATGAAGGTACAGAACAATAAAATAAATCTTGCGCCAAAACATCTATCCACAAATTAAAATAATATGATCAATAAACATAAATAATAAACCAGAAAAAAAATGTTATTAAATTAAGGAGCATTTAAAATGTTTAAAAAGTAACAATTTCTCAGAGTTTGCAAATCACTTGATTGAAAATAATCATGCTTTCAATAATCAAACGGGATATAAAATCTTGCATATAAATAAAGAGGGCTTAAGATTGGATAACTTGGAGGCATTAGAGATAAAAAAGCCTTAAATACAAAACAAAAAATAATTAATAATCAAGTACATTTAAACAATACTCCATTATTTAATATTTTTCCGTTGACAACCTCTGCTTTCAATAATGTAAGCTCCGCCCATCAACTTACCGATACATAATTTAGGCACACGGGTCACATTATGTACATAGTATCTAAGTTTAGTATAAGTTTGTCCGGACGAAGGAGCGGTTACGTCTCCGAAACTAGTTGACATATAAATATACTCAACGTGGTTAAAAACTAAGAGATTTTATTTAATTATATTAGTTAAAATGTGCCACAAAGCAATAGCAGCAAAGTATAAAAATATTGTTTTTGTTTACACTTTCTGATTTTACCGTTAAAAGAAGAACAAACAGATTTATAAAATGGAAAATTATTTAGGTACCCTATTAGATACATGTCGTAATAGTATGCATATACATATGTAATACAAGTGTCAAACAATTAGAATTCACAGAGATCAGAAGGCAATCAAATGGATAAGAGAGAAAACTAATGCTGTGGACGTAGCCACCCTGGAAGCTACCCTGAATTGGAGCCGGGCAGGTCATATTACCAGATGTACTGACCAACGATGGACAAATAAACTCCTAGAATGGCAACCTAGAACGGGAATAAGGAGTGCGGCGAGACCACAGGATAGATGGTCGGATGACATCAGAAAGACTGTGGGAGTAAATTGGATGCAGTGTGCCCGGAATAGAGACGTGTGGAGGAGCAAGGGGGAGGCATATGTCCAACGATGGATTGAAAACAGCTGAGGCAGAAGAAGAAGAAGACTACAACATGTAAAATCAAATAATGCTTTATGATATGTATATTGTTAAAAATATGTATGTATACCAAGACAGGGGTGCGGCAAAACTGCTGCCCAGCGTCAGATTTTTTCTATCATCATTTTCTGGTGTCCCGTCTAACAATAATAATAACATCTGACGTACAAAGTTCATCACCCATTACAAATTAAGCCTTTTTTAGGTGAAGTAAAACAATGTTTGTATGTATGTTTTTCTAAATGTAAATATGTTTTTTTTTTTTCGCTTCTCGCAAAACAGCTAAGATAGTAGAAATGATTTATTATTCATAAATCGGTCATGAATTTAAGTTAAGTCTTAAATACTTTTTAAAGATGCAATGATAATAACATTATATATCTGGCGATTATTTAAAATTTAAAAGCGTGCCGTTATTATTATAACTCCAAGGATGCTTCCGTTGAAAGAGAAAAAATGTTATTTTTATATGCGAAGTTTGGGGAAAAGGAATGAAACAGCTATATTCTTCCCAAGGGAACTTTCTTGCATTTGCATACTTGATACAAAATCACAGAAAACTTACTGGTGGAAGATATAAAGAAAGTTTTTTGCAGATCTTTTGGGGTTCAATACTAAATCATTTGGTATTTCGAGTTAGTACATACATTCTTATACATACGAAGAAAGATAGACATGCTTTTAAAAATGTATCGTTGCAGTAGTTAGGTCCTTTATTTGACAAATAATATTTTTTACTTTTTAATTTTGTATGTATTTTTTTTAAGCTTTATACAAAATATCGCTTATTATTTAAAACAATATTTTAGTGGTGAAGTAAAAAAATACCAACACTAAAAAATAATATTTCTTATAAATTAAATTATTTTAAATCTCATTAAACGGAACACAACTATGTAGATATTCATTACAATTTTATCAAATTAATGCTATAAAATATTAAATACTACTAAAAATAATTACCACAAAATAAACAAACAATATGTCAGTTGGTTAAAGTTTTCAAAATATCATTATGGAGGCAAAAATGTAATTTAAAATTAATAACGAAATAGAGTTTCATTATCTTTTATTGAAATAACAACCCAAAACTGAAATCGTTGTCCATGTGCTGAATTAACAAGAATTTGTAGAATTTGTTTGTGAGTTAATCAATTACGAGTAAATAGGTTTATTCATATTTTTGTTGAAAATACAAAAAATATGAAACACCTACATATTCATATTATTCAACAAAAAATAGAGTTTCATAAATAGAACTCCATGAGATATTAAATGATCACTTTCTCATACTATAAAATGAATACAAGTTCTTTTGAATAAAAGTCGAAAAACTGTAATAGTTAAATTTAAAAAGATTCATTCTTATTAAAGAACACATTTATTACATTCAATATTATTAATTTATAAATGTAGGAAATATAAAATTCATAATTTTTGCTCTTGATCACATACAATACAGAAAGAAACTTTCCAAGTTTCCTTAATTCTCTGCAGAAAATCCTCCGCGAACAAATTCTTCGAGAATGACTTCTGACTTCCCATGCTCTATTCGAATGTATGTATGTTGGCTGAATAGTGCAAAAAAATCAACACATTTTTCATGGCGATATTAAATATGTATAGCCTTTCGCTGAGTTTGATTTCTGCCTCTGAGGATGCCAGCTGTGTTCGGCGAAAGCGCCTAGGCTCATTAAATTCATACTCATTTGTGGATTAAAACTACATATTATGTGTTTTTATTTATTTTTATAAATATTTTAATTTATAATTATGAACTTCCACTGTGTTAACGAAGAAACTATGAAATTATTAAGTTGTTTTTAGTTAGGTTTTAATTAATATTATATAAAATGTCTGAAAAACTGCTTCGTTCCATGTTCATTATGAAGAGAACAATAAAAATAATATTATGTATAATGTATTTCTTTCAATAGAGGTATACTTTTCATTAAAACAAATAAATTAACGAATTAATTTCAGTCCTAATATAATCACAGGGACAACACTGTACCTCGACGTGATCTACATTCACTGTATATATTAGTGAAAATTTTCTCCATAAAAAATCCCATTTCACTGTGACTCTCGTGAATTTTCTCTTGTTTAAACTTTTTATCTAATGTTTTTCTTTCATCTTTTACTCTTGACGTGAATCGTGACTTCTTGTTATTTTCTCGAAATATTGAGTTACTTTTTCTTAGCAAACAACGAAGTCAAAGTTGAAGGGAAACAGCATGAATTCTCCCTTCCAGAGCTAATCCTGTAGGTATAATACGCTTAATCAAATACACAAATACAAGCAACAGTAATCTCGTTTCTTTATGAAAATTGTAAATTTGATTTGATAACACACAGGACTACGTAGAGAAAGACTAATGTAATGATCGTTTGAAGCGATTTTATGAAAAGTAAATTAAATTATTCTATGCGGAATTTTTAAGTTGTTCGTTTATATGTGGTTTTATAATGTTATAAGTACTTTATTTTTGTACATAATGTAGAAACATTGTAGTACAAAAAAATACGTTCTTCATATATACATATAATATATCATCAGCGTTATTTAAAATACTTAAGAACTTGTAATAGACAAAGGTATTTAAGGTACAAGTGTCGTTATATAAACACGTTCTTCCATTATTACAAAAAGTGTTATATGGTCATATCTGCATTTACGCGGTTATATGTAACTGCAATATGTTATAGGTACAAGCAATATTTTGAAAAATGTCAAGAAGTATTCATATCATCATTATAATGCATCTTCGTCGGAGCACATGATCTCTTTGTCGAAGTGCAGGAAAAAAATTCACAATGATGATAATATTTAAAAATTATATATTTTAATCATTTCTACTTAAACATATTATTAAACATAATCTACTTAAACAATCAAACCCTCTTTGTTATCAAATCATACTTATTTTTATCGTTAATCAGTTTTATGTAAAAGTGAATTATTGTTTGTTAATCAATTTTTGAATTAAATTTATTTAAGGAAAATTAACTTAATTATTCCGACAAACCCCAACGATTCTCAGAATCTGAACATTCTGATGTTCGAATTTTGAATAATTTCCTTTGAAGGCATTTCCGGCGTCTACATTATCCGCATTCAGATACCAATATTTGAAAGAATTTCATGACGTATTTACGGAACTTTCGAGATGTAGGTGGTATTTCTTCGCTTTGGTTTTGCCCCAGAGAATAGAACTTGTTTGGCGTTTATTTCAGATGCACTCTGATGAAATCTAGAACTGTGTTCACGAGAATAATATTTCCATAATCCAGCGACGACGTTTATTCTCTCAACAACAGATGCTGCACGATCCTATGCCGATCGTATATTGTTATATTTTGTTTTCCACTATGTAGGTAATGATGAATCATCATCGCTGGTGAAATTTTTAACAGGTGAACTTTTTATTTAAGTGTTTGACACAGCGTTTCGATTTCGATTGTTTTATAACAGTAATAGTAATTTTTATTTACACGAAAAAATACAAAATTAATACATCTAGTGTTAACAAAAAGGATATAATTTTTTTTTGATACAATAATAAATTATGGTACAGAGTATGACACTAAATTATTAAAACATATAAAAGTATGGAGAACATTAATATTTTTTAACTATGTGTTCAGCACCTAGCCTACGAAAGGTGGCAAGACTTGTGGTTTATTTTATGTTTGGTGGCAAACTATTATATATTTCAAGACCTTTGTGGTATAAGCAATTTTGTTTAACTCCATATAGGTACTCCCTATTTTCGTTAAAGCAAGCATCAACTAATTATCGACAAAAATTCATTTCATTGGCATATTTCTAACAATATGAATAACTCAATACTTAATTCACCCGAATTTGTTTTTCAGTGTAGTATTACAGCAGCGAGATATATTCTTTGTGCATTTTTTTAATACTTCGTAATTTATTTGCTAACATTAACCAAAAATAAAAAAAAAATAAATTTAAATAAATAATAATGTGTGTTTTTTTTTTCTGCGATTAAATCTTTTTTTCTCTTATTTAATATTACTTTTACCTTAGTTGCAGGATAAAAAAACATCTGTTAAATAAACATTATCATGGTATTATATTTTTTATCTTGCAACCGACGATATAGCATATCAGCAGAGACTTCCAATTGGCTGTTTAATTTTTATATTAATTGTAACACTGATATATAGGTGTTAGTCGTCCAAAAAATTATAAATCAATCAATAAGTAGTAAGTTAAATCAAACTTGATAAATAATTTCTCTTCTCACAGGATTTCGTTTTCCTGGCTTTTCAATTGATAAAAACTATTTATAAATTCCCTTTGTATTACAGAAATAAATAAACATTAGGTATATAAAACAAAATAATGAGAAAATAAATATGTTTTTGAATTATATAAGGTAGGTACTTGTTTTCACATTATTCATTGCTTTTATTATGCCTATTTTAATTAAAATGTAATATTTTACTGATTTTAATGCAATTCAATAGTGATGCAACATTTTGATTTATTTATTTATTTAAAATCCTTTTTTACAAGTATAATAATATCTGACGTAGGTACAATATAAGTTGATACAGTAGTACCTAAATAAAATTTAAAACACTATAATTAAGATCAACGTTAAAAGATTAAGTCATCAGTGTATATATATTTATTTTAATTTGTGGATTAGGCTACTCTATTAGGCTATGCCTGTCCCAGAGTAGCGTTATGTAAATCAGGGGGGCAAGTCTGGTTCAACCTGCGAAATCAAAACCGTCGTGATTACCCATATCATGGATATAATTATCATGTGGAGTTTTATGACATTATCATATTACAGAACTCCATATAATAATTATATCCATGATATGGGTAATCGTGAAAGTTTTGATTTCGCCGGTTAGACCAGACTTACTCCTCTGTATTATTTCTTTCATTAATCGTAGTACCTATAAGTTAATTTTTATAAGGTTGAAATATTGCTTGATGTATACCTAAAGGATTAATATTTATATAATTTTGTTTTTTTATAAATAAATTATGTAGTAATATTAAATAAACGTTCATTTTCTTTTCTTCCTTAAGTAATTAATCGGTTGTTTGCTATAGCTAGCTTTCAGTTTGATGTGTGAGTAGGTTCTTATGGATAAAAAGTCAATTATTAAGAGGTTTAATGTTTCGTTACTCTTAAAAAACATCCGATTGCATATCTCAAACATGATATAAATCCGATGTACCATACTGTTTATACTCAACAAAACAATTTTTTTCTTGGAAAATATATTTCATAAAAATACGACTTAAAATTTCATTTCCTTTCAAATTAATTGACAGTGTGACACAAAAATACTTCTCTGAGAAAATCATCTGAGATTAAACAATATTCTGACTATGTATATAATGTAGCAAAATGAAAAAGTGATCATTCATTTTCAATGAGAAGAAATAACGTGATATCTACTCTTTTCATATAGTATGTTTTTTTCGTTGTGTATTTTACGAAAATATTTAAAGTTGTTTATAATAATAAAAACAAAAAAATCTTTTAAAAATAAACAATTAGGCTGGAAAAATCATTTTCTACTAAAAATTCGTTGTTACGAATTTTCCATATTTTAGCAAAATAATTTAACTGTTACAGTAGAAGTGAAAATTTGTTTTATTGGTTAATTTTCACTAAAATATCCTACCACGAAAGATAAATATCCCAAAATACAAGTTAATTGTTAATATTCTTTTAAATGTATTATAACGGTGGATCCTCGTAAAAATTAACGTGAATAATTAATATTGATGAACTAATTACCAACAATTTTCACTGTGAAAAGTGTATGAACTTGTGCATTTTCTAACATCTTCCGTCGAGGTCGTAATAAAAGTTTTCAAGTATAAAATCATAAAACCTTTTTATAATTTATAAGCACCTTTAAAGTTAGACTTTTTACTCTCAAAGTATGTATTTAAAAGTAGTAATTTTTATAACACAATGTCTGGGAAAACAAAATGTTATAAAAGTGTTATAAAAAGAACAAAAATAAAATTAATTATGATTTTATTTCACCTGCAGGAATAGGTATATCACTTATTCATTTTTAAGGCCAATCTGGAACATTTCTTACGTACTTAAGAAATTAAAAAATACATGATTTTTTTAAAACTTTTAAAGGGACTCAGATAAACTTATTGATTTACATCAATATCTACCAGTCAACGTATCTACAATATGGATTATGATTATTGATAGGAAGAAAAATCTTATCGTTCCAATTTAAATTATCTCACAGATATTGGTAGGTACAATATTGAAAAAACCTTAATAATGTTCGTGAGGGGGTGGGGGCACAAGCAAGACAACCAAAATTTGTGTTCTACGCAGTCCACTCGATTTTTTCAGATGTTTGCCGATGAAAAAAATTAGAAAGGGCGATTTCATTTCATTCGAATTAAGCCTCTTCAAAAGACAATTTTTAACATGACACCAATAAAATAGGTTTAAATAGGTACCTACTCAATTGTCTAGAACGACGCATATCTCGTGAAAATATTTATTCTACTTCAAATACCCCTCAAACAACAACAACAAATATTCACTTATTTTTCTCTAGATGTATTTTTTCATCTTGTTATATGATGTCATCTAAAACAAGAGTCGAATTAGACTCTTACGGTAGCCTTTGAGCCTGGAGGAAATGAAAAGTTTTTCTGACCAACAAAAAAATATGATGACTGAAAAGAAAAGAATGATTTAATAAAAATGGTTTTTGTAAAAAAATAGTACTTAAATTATTATTACAATCAAATTAATATTGATCCAAATGTCGATTTGTTCAAGAGAATTTTATTCTCTTAACATATCGACAAATTATCAAGCCAAGATACGCAAGATTTATATGCAGGGTCTATATTTTTCACCGTACAATTTGTAAGGCAGTATACACTACATAATATCTACGGGGGCTCAATAGTTTGATACTTTATCTCCAAATATACATACATACCATCATAATGTCTTCATATTCTGGGTAGGAAATCAAAGACTGACCTATATAGTTTGATACTTAATCTCCAAATATACATACCATCATCCTGTTTTCATATTTTGGGTAGGAAATCAAAGACTACTATGCTATCCTGACTTAAATACCTACATGTTTTTACAGAAAAGAATATCTTAAAATGTTTATAAATTTGTGTTTATAGTTTGGTACATATTCTTCGATTATACATATGTGGTGACTTGCTAAAATTCATAGCGAAAATATTAAAAACGTGGCAACACTCTCTTACGGAACATTCCAGAATAACCATAAACATATAAATAGTCGTTTTTTCCTTCGCCCGCCATTGCTCTCTCGAAATGTCAAAGTACTGCGTCAATCGATATTTATCAGCCGTGTGAAAGTATAAAATCTTATTATAAATCAATCAATTAAACCAAAGATTGTTGTTTGTGAAAAAAATCGTGGATTTTTGTAAGTAATCTCTTTCATTCAGTTGATCCAAAACATTCCTTTGTATTTGAGATGAAATAATATTAAGAGGGAGTTGTTTGTTGAAATTCTTAAATCAATTATTGAACACGTCTAGTAAAACCTTCAAATAAGTAATTAATATTTTAAACATAGTAATAAACATAACCTATAAACATAACCTCTAAACATACTATAGCCATCGACAGTGAGATCTCATATGTTACATGCAATTAGTTTATTTTGTTGTATTTAATTCAGCAACTAAGTGGGATGTTATACTAAACAAACAAGCCTATAAAAGAAGTTTGCACAAGTTAAAATTTGTATGAAAATTGAATTTGAAGTTTTACCAACAGAATTTCTCTCGCAGCACAATCTATTTTAGACGTTCGACAGCACACCACAAACAAATTTGTTGACTCACTATGCCGTTAACTTTCTCAGTTTATCACTTTAAACTGAAAAACTTTAAGATCGGTACTGCCATCATAATATTATTTAACGTTTTAATAAATTCGTAACTACACAATCAACATAAAATTTATTGAACTATTGATTCGACAAATTCATCTCTCTTCATACAACAGTTTTCAGATATTCATTATACCACAAAACCATGACTCGATATGGCCGTGCCCTTAAAAGCTTAATACTTAAGCTCATATTGTAATTATTATAGAAACCAAATATAATTTAACATGAAAAATATGTGGATTGCATCTAATCTCATGAGACTCGCCTATATATTCAACAAGTTGCAAAATGGTACATTTTAACGAATTCTTACTGTGAAAGAGACGAACTTGTATTAAGTTATAGCTGCGTAAAAAAGCTAATACAATAGAATCTCTTAACATAGCTACACGCGACTACTCTCTCGTTTACTCAAAATAATAATAAATATCGATAAATATTTAATTAAGTTATTAGTAACGTATCTATTATTTAAATACTAGTTTTTTATACCCGGCGTTGCTCGAGAAGGAAAAGCAATATGCTAACGTACCAAGAAAATCGTTTTCGTAATTTTGAACTGTTTATTAGCTGTGAGACACCGGCTTAGAATAGTGCTTCCACTCTTTTCTATTATTGTTTTCGAGTGTCCCGTAAGAGCCGGGTAATCGAAAATACAACAGGCAACAATAACATCTTGCATAGTTCAGCAATGAGGTTCACCACCCATTCTGAATATAGTGCCTTTTTAGGTGAGACGAGACTGGTGTGTGGGTATACACAGATATGTTGTGCTCCCTTTTATAAGGCAATGCACACCCGCACACCTTTCGCTGGTTACCCCACATTGTGGGATATGCCGTGATTGAATGAATGAATGAATGAATAAATTCAAAATAAGTAGAAAATATCCAATACAATAAATAAAAATGCACAAGAAAAAGTTATTTAAAAAAAAAACAGTCCCCTCCGTCCCTTCCGTCCCGCCATCCGTCCCTTCCCTTCAGTCCTTACTGTCCCTTCAGTCTCAAATAATGTAAAGGGAAGTGGTTTGAAATTAGTTTGAAATTTCAGTAGGATTGCACTGGGAAAGAAATTTCAGCAAGATTGGAGTTGAAAAGTGGTTTTATAATTTGAATGAATATAAGCATTATGAAAAGTTATGTGATGGCCACAACCCCCATTTTCTTATATATTGTTATTAAGTGTGAAATGAGTATTTAAAGTTTCAGCTTGTCTCATCCGTTTGGATCGTTGAATGAATTCCAAGAACATACTTTTTTATTAATTTGTTCGTCAGCCCTCTTTCGTCCAGTTATGTACATACAAAGGCCTCCCCCTGAGACATCCACAGCTCCCTATCCTGGGCAGACCGCATCCATTCGCCTCCAGCTACTCTTCTGATATCGTCAGACCACCTGGTAAGAGGCCTTCCAACACTTCTCTTGCCCACAAATAATTAAAATCATACACCTATATTACATAATACCTACCTTCAAACATATTAGACTCTAAAATACTATAAAA
Source organism: Molanna angustata (assembly GCA_963576475.1). Taxonomy (NCBI): domain Eukaryota; kingdom Metazoa; phylum Arthropoda; class Insecta; order Trichoptera; family Molannidae; genus Molanna; species Molanna angustata. The sequence goes on along the minus strand of OY754968.1, from coordinate 26,835,604 downwards.
TGAGTATTTGAATGTAACAATGGAAGCGAAAAATAATGAAAAATCAACAAAGTCAGATATTTGTAATAAATATGGAATAAATATGGAACATTTATGTAATTATGCGGTTGATACCCGCCTATACCTAAATTTACGAAAAAAATGAAAAATAATATAATAAACATTAAAGTCTATTTTAAATTTCCATAGGTTACTCACTGGTCGCAAAGGAAGCGATATGCAGAACATTCAACCTTTAAAGTTTTCTAGTTTTTGATTAAACAGCAGACTCAAAAAATACCCACATAATACAGGCATACATATAACTTTCCAAAATATTATGGTGAGAATATCATTGGTTGCAACGATAATTTCTATGTAAATAAAATAAATACATCGTGTTAATCACTCAAAGTAGAATCAGTAACACATCTTCGACATAAACTCCTTAAGGACTCCGTAACGTTAACGTACGGACAACGAATACCAAATTGAGATATTATGCTAGTGAAAACTGGTATTTCAAAACATGGAATATTTGGTATAAATACATAATATGTACGTTGTCCATGATATCAATGTGCATTATATTAAAAGTGACTTAATAAAAGGAATAAGTTATCAATTCGCAATGTTTTTACTCTCCACACTATGGAATAGGGAAGAGTCATGATTTCGCAAAATTTAAGCGTATTTTTTTACATCAATTTCTTAATGGGTATCATGTAGAGATTGCACACTATGAGTTTCGTCGTGATGTGTTTGTGTGTATGGCATATACGGCGTACACGCCGTAGCATTTATCTATTTGGTGTCCTCTCTACAGCCCAAACTATAAGTCCGAACGACTTCATATTAACATCATATGTGCAAAGTGCAAAGACCTAGAGTTGATTAGTTTTCCATAGACAACTTTTGATTTCTTCTCTATGAATTCATCATTTACGTTGTTTTTTTTTGCTAACTATAAGTCCGATTGAATTCATATTGATATCATATGTGTTAAGTCCATAAACTTAGAGCTGATTATTTTTCCATAGACAACGCAACGGTTCATTTTTTCTCAATGTTTCTTTATGATTTCATCTATTAAAACTGAAAAAATGCTCTCACGACCTGAAAATTAGAGATATTTTAATTTGGTTTCAACTATTTATATAACACCAAGAATCTTCATAAAATTGTATTCAAAGTTGGTCAATGTTAAAAGAAAAATATTCAACGGTTTCAAAAATTATATTTTATTAAATGGATTTTTGTATGAAACTTATATGTAACAAGAGAATTTTTTTATGTTTGGCAATGTTCAGTTCTTTGATTTCATATTGATATAAGAATATTAATAGCTTGAACTTGGAACTGATTAGCTTTTCATAGATATCATAAAATTTCGTCATATGATATCACGAGTCAAAATTTTCAAAATGCTCTAACGCTCTTTAATACAAAATTTATCTGCTTTTATTAAAATATTTCATACAACATAAGCATTCTTGACCATACTGCATTAATATTTTGTCTATCTTAACATAAAAAATATACTATCGTTAGAAAATTTATATTCCTGGTAGTAAAATTTAGAATGAATAAAATGTATATAATAAGATAAATTATGGAAAAGTTCAGTTATTTGATTTCATGTTATAATAATAATTTTTTAATAATAATTTTGGATTATTTTTATAGCGCCGTTTTTGTGATAACCTCACCTCAAGGGCGCTTTGAATATAACTATTACAGGTTTTTGTAAGACTCGCGGAAGAAGTGAGTTTTCAGGTGTTTCCTGAATAGTGCTAAGTTGTCGATTTGCCTCAGTTCAGGTGGTAGTTTATTCCACGAGGCTGGTCCAGCCACAGCAAAAGCACGATCACCGAAGGATGAAGTGTTGACTCTATTTATTTCAGTCAACTTGCCAATCACGGATGTGGTGGCTGACCGAAGTGTTTGTTGTCGCTCGTTTACGGTGAGAGGGATGCAGAAGTCTGAAAGATACGTGGGAGCCATGCCATGGATCGCTTTGAAAGTCAACAAACATAATTTGTACTTGATTCTCTCTGGCAATTTAAGCCAGTGAAGATTTCGTAGATGGTGGGATATGTGTGAGAATTTCTCGGCTCCGGTGATTAGCCTAGCAGCAGCGTTGAAGACGGATTGAAGTTTGTTTAGCTCCAGCTTTGGAAGGTTTGCGTAGATACCATTGCAGTAGTCCAGGCGGGAAATAACGAATGCGTTTACCAGAGATTTCGTTGCTTCCGTAGGTATATTTCGTCTGATAGATTTTATTCGTCGTAAGTGGTAGAAAGCAGAGGATGTTGTGCTGTTTATCTGTTTTTTGAGACTTAGACTGGAGTCAATATGTACTCCCAGAAGTTTAACGGCGGACTTAGGAATAATGTCGGTGTCTGCAACAGAGACAGAGGTGTTGTCTATGTAATGCTGCCGGCGGTGTGTGGCCGTCCAGAGAAATTCGGTCTTAGTTGGATTTAGTTTTAGTTTATTTGAAGACATACACCGCTCTATCTCTTCGATGCACAGACAAATTTTGTCTTTTAGACGGCATGACTCACTCGGAGTTGAATAAAAGTACAGCTGCCAGTCATCGGCGTAGCAGTGTGCAAGTAGATTATGCGATTTAACTATGTTAAAAATGTCCTTTGTGTAAAGTGTGAACAGTAACGGGCCAAGCACAGAACCCTGGGGAACTCCTGTCGTCACTTTTTTAGGGAAAGACTGTTCTTTATTTATTATTATGGTTTGAGAACGGTTTTGTAAATAAGATTGCAGCCACGAGTGGGCTGTTCCGTGAATGCCATAGGATATGTTCTGTCTGTTTAAGAGAAATTGATGATCGACTGTGTCAAAAGCCGCGCTCATATCCAGAAATGAAAGAAGAACTAGTTTGCCTGTTTCTGTTGCAAGGATTATATCTGAAAGTAATCGAAGGAGACCTGTTTCTGTGGAGTGATACTTTCTGTATGCTGATTGGTGGGTAGCGAACATGTTTTGTGATTCAATGAAATAGTTAATACGTGAAGCGACGATTTTCTCTAGTAGTTTCGACAAGAAAGATAGGTTAGATACTGGTCTGTAGTTGTTCAAATCACAAGGGTCCAGAGATGGCTTTTTCAGTATGGGAGTGACTAAGGCCTTCTTGAAGAGGTTTGGTACTACGCCTGAATTCAAGGAGATGTTAAACATCATGGAGATAAAAGGAGACAGCTCGTGAGAGCACTTTTTGAGGAGCCATGTCGGAATGGGGTCGAGAGAGCAGTTTTTGGCTATTGAGTTTTTGATTAGCTTTTGAATTTCATCTATATTAGTCTCATTGAAAATGTTGATTTGTGCTTTCGTGTTTTGTTCGTAATATGGTGCATCAGGAGAGGTTGTGTTTTTGAGGATATTTTTTATTTTGTTGTTGAAAAAATCCGAGACGTCGTTGGGGACCAGGTCTGTGGTAGGCGGTTGTATTGACTGTCCTAGGACAGAATTGAGAGATCTCCACATGCGTTGGGGGTCGCCTCGTTCTGAGTCGATTTTTTCCGTCCAGTACGCGTTTTTTTTCCTATTTATTATGTCTCTGTAGTTTTTTTGTGCGTCTGTCCATTCATGTCTGTGAACTGTTTGTTTTTTAAAGGCTCTTTCCCGTTTCCTCATGAATATTTTTGCCTATCGACACTCTTCGTCGAACCACTTGTCAGAAATTCGTATTTGTCGCCTTGTCGTTTGCTCAGGAGCGTGTTTATTTAAAAGTATAGTCAGTGTATTGTCATAGCAAGCAGTCATTTCGTCAATTGTGAGCGTTTCAAGTTGGTTTAGGTTACACAGAGGGGATCGTTGAAGTTCGGTTTTGAAGTTTTCTATATTAAAGTTTCTCCATGCTCGGGATTGTACTGTGTGGTATTTTGGTGGAGGTGGAGTGAAGTTAATTGTCGTGTGAATTAATCGGTGGTCTGATAGGCCGATGTCCGTTATTTGTGGGTCTAACTCCCTGTTGTCAGCTTCAGTAATTAGCAGATCGAGTATTCCCCCAGCGTCATGCGTTGGTTGTTGTATGTATTGTGCAAGTCCAAAAGATGTTAAGATGTCATTAAATCTAATTATGATAGGGTTAGTTTGTTGCTCTAGGTGGACGTTAAAATCTCCCGTTATATACATGTTTTTTACGTTAAATAATACAGTTTTTCCGAGAAGAAGAGATAGTTCATTAAAAAATAAGTCTGTCACAGGTTTTGATCCAGGTCGGTATATGGTGATGATGATGAAGTAGGAGCTGCCGATAGATATTCGACACCCTAGACACTCGAAGGTCTGGTATTCTCCTATTGCGATTTTGGTGATCCGCAGTCCTTGTTTCCCGATTATCGCGATTCCTCCGTGGTTCGTTTTAAGGGCGTTAGTGGGCTGATCTTGTTTTCGTTTTCTTGCCTCTTCGACGACGATGAGACCCTGGGAGTGAAGCCTTCTCAGTGATACAGTATTAAGGTCGTCATGCCATGAGCTAATGATATAATGTAAAGAGCTTGATCAAAGAACTGATTATCTTTCCATAAATAACAAAAAAAATCTTTATAATGATATCACGAGTCTTAATTTTCAAAATGCTCTAACGCTCTTTAAAACAAAATTTATCTGCTTTTATTAAAATATTTCATACAACAAAATCTGGTTGGTTGGAAGAAATTGCCTAATGGCAATAAGCCCGCCAGTGTACAATTATATTTGTTTATATTATGTACAAGAAGATGTATAAATAAATAAAAATAAATAAAAGCATTCTTCACCAAACTGCATTAATAGTCTTTTTATTAATATAAAAATATACTATCGTTAGAAAATTTATATTCCTGGTAGTAAAATTTAGAATGAATAAAATATTTCATATAACATAAGCATATTTTACCATATTGAGATTGTCAACATTTTAAGAAGAAAAAATAAACGCTTACTATGGTGTGGAGAGTTTAGCGTTGGCCACAACCCACTCGTTTTGCTATACAACTGTATAAAAAATACATATCTACATACACAGAGAAAGGTAAAAATTAGTATCGTTTATTTTTTATTGGATGGCGTTGGATAATATATGTTTACTGTGCTGAAGAGGGCAATTCTTTCAATACGGTTTAGAAACACTGTAATTTATTAATAATACTCTTTGTAATGTCCTTAGAAATTTGACCATTTTGTAAAATGTTGTTCAGTACACTAGATGACCAAAAACTAAGAGCATAAAAATTATGTGCAAAGTATTAATTTTAATACTTAAATAGAAATCATAAGTTAATTTAAAAACATTCACACTTCAAAACGAATCTAATTATAATGAATTTATGATATGGCGCTGAGGTTTGCACTGCATTGCAGATGAACAGTTCTTGATGAGGGTGATGTTGTTAATATTATATTATTTTGATTGCTTTGTTCTCTGTGCATTCTGGAAATAACTCGTTGCTTAACTCACATTCTCTAGGTAATGAACAGACAATGAATATCTTTTTCAATCTCATAGAGTTTTCTCAAACTAATTGCAAAAGAAAACGTTATGTATAAAATATGTACGTAGTTAACATATTTTGTAAACGTTTTTAATGAAATTTTTACCATATACATAACATCTTTATTAGACCTTAGACCTTTATTAAAAAGTTTTTACTTAGAAAACTCACAAACGGTTAGTTTCAAAAAGTTATAATCATATAAAAGACGACAGCTCCAGAATAATTCTTATATTCTTTTTATATTTTTTATAAATTTACATTAGTATACCAATTTTACAAAAAACCAATTCTCTCAATAGATGGCGTTACAACAAAAATAAATAAAAAATAATAATATTGTTGTTCATAATTTCACCCGTAGATGGCTGTAGTAAAAATTCCTTATTTTCAAGCGAAAAGAATTTCAGTATTACAATATATAGAACTTTCAAAATTGAATTGATAGGGATCTCATTAAAAAGGCATAATTGGTGAACGTTGCGCAAGCGCATAAAGTGATCACGTAAACCAGCCGATGACAGGTCGTAAGCCCTGTAGGTGCCTTGATTTCCCGGTTCTCCTATAATAAATATTCCAACTTCGTCTCTATTGAGATAATTAAAAATCTGTTAAAAAATATCTTTGACTCTCGACAGGGAAAAACATCCAATGTTTGCGCATATGCAATAATAAAAATATTCGATTACATTAGTATATATAATTTTTAAACTTAATTGTTTTAATAGTATGGCAGTGCAAGCTTTCTCGTTAAATTCGATCAAATTACCACTTATACAACACAATATAATTGTACCATTTTACAATGAAAATAAAGTAAATGAAAAGTAAAATAAAGGAAGAAAAATATAAAAAAATTATAAATCAATTCTAAAACAAATCAATGGAAAATACAGAAAATCAGAATAAAATAACGAAAATAAAGTAGATCATAAACAAAACAATTAAAATAAAGCAAATCAAAAACTAACTAATGAAAAATAAATTTAACAGAACAAAAAAAAATAAAATAAATTTGTTAAATTTGTTAAATAGTAAGTGAAATTCTTTTTAAAACTAACACTAAACTCTCCACACCATAGTAAGCGAACATTTTTTTCTTCTTGAAAGGTTGACAATCCCTAAATGCATTTTAATTAAGTACATTTCTATTAGATTCTTAAACAAATATAAGATTCCCAGAGGACAACATCTTTCACAATACACCATACACACAAAAACATTGTCACGAAACTTATAGTTTGCTTTTTCTACATGATACATGTTGAGAAATTTTAAGTAAAATTGCATTACAAGCAAGGTGAGCATGTATGAAACAGTTTAACGGTGTTCGATTCTCACTGCATACCCCTTGAGGAAGATAGAAGTGGAGAGTAAAAAAATAAACTTATCTATAGAGAAGTTGATCACTCAATTTTCCCTTACATAAGATATTTTACTTCTGTTATAGGTATACATTTTTCATACAAATATGAAATTTATTTCACATTGATAAGGCAGAATATAGATTTTTTTCTTTAAATTTGGATATCCTTGAATGCATTTTTATGAGTGTATTTTTATTGTATCATAATTTCAAAAAGTATAAAAATACCTCGATTTTCCAGACCGTGAGAGCATTTTGAAAATTCGGACATATGAAATCATTGAGAAGAAATTAACTGATATCTATGGAAAACTTATCCGATCTAAGTTTATGTACTTAACATATATGATATCAATATGAAGTCAATCGGACTTAAGGTTTTAAAAAACAACGTAAATGTTAAATTCAAAGAGAAAAAATTAAAATTTGTCTATGAAAAACTAATCAGCTCTAAGTCTATGCACTTTACACATATGCTGTTAACATAAAGTCGATCGGACTTATAGTTTGGGCTGTTGAGAGGACACAAAAAGGATAATCCGTACGCCGTACGCCATACATACAAACACATCACGACGAAACTCACAGTATGCACTCTCTACATGATACCCGTTGAGAAATTTATGTAAAAAAATACGCTTAAAAATTGTAAAATCATGACTCTCCAGTATTCCATAGCGTATAGAGTAAAAATTCTGTGTTTCATTTCAGTACCTACTTATAATATGGGTACGTAGTTAATCGAACAGTTTCGAAATTATCTTCCCCTTAGTTCTGTCGCCGTAAAAGATATTTGTTTTTGGTATTGTCTGTGGTATTGTCAGTAAGTAGTTCGTTGTTTGTCGAAATGTATACTTGTAAGTTATCTATAATTTAAATTCATCCCTGTAAAGTTCTTCCGCGGTAAGTAAAACGTTCATCTTTTTGTCAATTGGTAAAATATTACATAGTTTTAAGATTTCGTTTGTATTATTTCTGCAAGCCTCCAATGTTCTTTCTGTTGTTTTTATTATTTTTAAAAATCTTATTTGTATTTTTTTTTTGTCAAAGTAGTCAATATAATATTAGACTCGACCATAGCATAACACACAGTACAGGGTGTGCGTGGAAACACATTATTTATGAGAGAGTAAAATTAACTTAAAATTACTACAAACATTTTCAATATGTAAACTAAACGTGGCCTTCGATATTGAGATCACTTATCTTTTCCATGAATACTGAATGTCACTTATCTATTCCATGTACATATACTGAATGTATTGTCATATAAAAATATTTCTCATATAATTTATCTTCTAAATGTCTAATTATTTCTGGATTCTTCTTTTTTTTAACACTTCCTTGCACCCTGCACAAGTGGCGAGTTTATTTCCGTATGGCAATTTATTCCAACTAACCAGTGTTTTCAGCCCAGAGAAGCAATATTTGCGTGAAAAAATGAATTTAAATGTCGAATATTCGATTATTTACACATTGGTACAAGTAGGTAAATAAAACAAAAATGACCTTATAAGTCTGGCGCAATTCAGGGGTGACTTCTATGCGAAAAATGCATTTGTCACCTCAGGTATAAGAATTGTTGCTCCCATTATTTACAAAAAACCAATTCTCTCAATAGATGGCGTAACAACAAAAATAAATAAAAAATAATAAGAATGTTGTTCATAATTTCACACATAGATGGCTGCAGTAAAAATTCCTTATTTTCAAGCGAAAAGAATTTCAGTATTACAAAATATAGAACTTTCAAAATTGAATTGATAGGGATCTCATTTAAAAGGCATAATTGGTGAACGTTGCGCAAGCGCATAAAGTGATCACGTAAACCAGCCGATGACAAGTCGTAAGCCCTGTAGGTGCCTTGATTTCCCGGTTCTCCTACAGTAAATATTCCAACTTCATCTCTATTGAGATAATTAAAAATCTATTAACTCACCTCTCACCTGAGGAAGATAACGGAGGTTATCAAAACATGTTGTGTTTAAAAAAAAAAAAAAAATATAACTAGTGAAAACAAACAAAGTTTATTAATTTATTTTAAATTATAATTAAAATGAATTTTCACAAAGTGAACGCCTCTCCCTTAGAACAATTAAAAATCTGTTAAAAAAAAAATGAATTTAAATGTATTAATTTTAATAGAAATGTTAATTTTGTATTTTTTACGTCTAAATAAAAGTAACTATTATTATTATTTAATAAATTTCTCCTCTGCTGGGAATCGAACCCAGGACGCTCGTACAGAAACCGAACGGCTTACCAACTGTGCCATTTTTCTTAATTTTTGTCGGCATTTTTCTTCATTTTTATTTTATATTTTTGTTTACAATTATTGTTTGCTTATTCTTTGTTACATTTTCTCATGTTATTTTTTATTGTAGGTACTGTATGTTTGTTTTTACTTCGTGGTTGATAAATCTATGTATTGTAGCGAGACGCGCGTTATAAAAATCTAACACTCGTTCGCTCACACACTTGTCTCGTGAGTACGGCAGCGACGTCATTAACGTTCGGGACTTCTTGTGGGAGCGAACATCTTTCTAGGAGCCATCCACCAACAATTACTAATTAAATAATTCCTCTTGATTTTAAATTTTTTAATCTTGTATAACCTCACGGGCAACTATCAAGTACTGTGTAAAATATTAATGTTACACGCTTCAATTAGCAAGTTGACACATTTTGTTCGCTCAGGGTCAGATATCTATTCAACTGTGATACGAAGGAATATGAAAACTTAAATAAAAATATCACATCTGTAGATTTCTCATCTTAAAAATACAATACACGGGTTTTGTCTCAAAAAAGAGAGAGTTTCTCAGGAATATTTATGTAGAGGCTTCCGTTAATATCAAGTATTATTTATATTCTGATACTTTTATTCTGCGAAGAGAACAAATACTGTTCATCTTCACAGTTAATCTACGTGTGAACCAAGTGTAGGTGAGAAAAGCGATTAACACAACAAAAAATAAATCTTTTATGAAAATCAAGTATACTTTTTCGAAAACAACTTGAGCCAGTCATGTGCGGGCGCAGAGCGGAAATTTTTGTCATTTCGCTCGGAAACGCATAGCTTTGTTTACTTTGTATGAAATACAAAATTAAAATATCAAATGAATCAAACTGAATACAGTTTTAACATGAAATCGGGAATACACAAATTTTGAAAGTGTCATAGCGAATGGGAAACCGCGCTGCTTATTTCGTTCAGGATCTGATGTCCTTCGGCCATCTTCGTTAATGTGAATGAGATGCGAGACCATCCGACAAATGACATATTGGTTGTGTCGTATAGCATCGCCACACATCTCTGCCACGAGTTCGTGAAATTTTCCCAGGCAAATTGATCTCCAGGAGAGGTGACATAAATTGGCCTCCACGCAGTCCTGAATTAACCCCTATGGACTTTTTCCTATGGGATTATCTTAGATCTTAAGTTTACGCAAATAAACCGACTTCCTTGACGTATTTGGAAGAAAATATCCGTCACGAAATGGTAGCCACCACTGACTCCACCTGCCGAGCCGTCATAAGTAATTTTACTGTTCGATTAAATGAGTGCTGCGAACGCGAGGGTCTACATTTGGACAATATTATTTTTAAGAAATCAATTCCCAAATTGTGTTCTTTAATAATCAATAAACATTTTTTCGATATACGGCTTACTTTTTTTTAATCGATCCACTAAATATGATTTTTTTTTTAGACATCCTGTATAAAACTCTCACTCGCCTTATTTTACTCGTTGTGCTCCAACAGTGTTCTCAAAAATATGTATGTTAAAAACAGGAACGTACCTAAAAATATTTTTTCATTAAAAATATTTTTTCATTATAAATATTTTTTAGATGCGTTGTGATATTTCATAAATATTTTATGGAGGAAATTTAATAAATTTTATCAAAACCTAAAAAAAACTGAAACTGAACTGAAAGAAACCTGTTTTTCTTTTGATTTTAAGTAAAAAATAAAAAAACTATCTCTTTTATTTTTTTAGACAAATATATCCTTAAATAATCCCAATTCAAGGACAAAAATTTCATATTCCAACAAACAGAGAACTCGTGCGTAGGCACCTATATTATGTATTACCAACACAATGAAATATAAACATCTGTATACAAATTCAAACGAATTTATTCTTTTCTTCCCGACACCTGGGTGTAGTTGTAGTTGAAGGAACAAATGTATGGAAATCTATTTTTTTTTTTTTTTTTTTTTTTTTTATTTATTAATTTCCATAATACAATATAAAATAAAATATAAAATATTGTTCATGAAATATATAAATGGAATTTATTACCTCACTAGGCAAAGCCTGTTCTGAGGTAATACTAGGCAATAAGTAAGCATAAATTTCAGCTACGTGAATTCTTAACATCTAAGGCACAAAAAAATATAAAAAATACAAATAATAAAGTACAAAAGTACACATTTTAAGTCATAAAAAAATATAAAAAAGTACATATAAAATACAATTGTAGGTATATGAAAAAAATTATTAGGTGTCTTTGTGTTTTCGTTAATGTGAGGATGTGTTTGCATGTGTGGATATGTGTAAAAGGGTGTATGAAAAAGATTTTGATTGTAAATTATATTAAAATTATCTTAGGACAAACGTCAAGTCTCTCTCTGACTCTTCCCTCCCTCTCCGAATCAACCAATCAGTAACCAGCTTTCCAAAATTATGCCCACTCGGCTGCACTAAGTCCAAGATATCAGACATAACCATATTATATATTCTGGGTGCTAAAAATGTGTAGTGTCTCTGGGCAAAAGTAGTCTGTGTATGAGTCGGTTGCAGCAAATGTCTATTTCTTGTATTAAAAGTAAGGGTGTATTGTGGTTTATATATTGCTGGGTTTTTATGTAGTTGAATGACTATTGTTCTAATATAGAGTTGTCTAACATCAAGGACCTTGAACTCCGAAAAAAGCTGATTTGATGGATATCTGAAAGGTTTTCGATAAATGACCCGGAGTAGTGATTTTTGCGCGGTTGAGATGGGAAATAGGTTGGTCTTAGCTAAACCACCCCAACCTATAATCCCATAAGAGACTGACGTTTGTCCAAGAGCATAATACAACACTTTTAACGTATTTAGGTCGAAAATTTCTCTTATATTCCTAAAAACATATATCAGTTGACGAATTTTTTTCGCAGTTATCTCCACATGTGTTGTCCATCGAAGATTTCTGTCAATTGTTATGCCAAGATATTTATAACTACTAACTCTAAGTAGTTTGGGGCAGGAGCAGTTTAGATGCAAATCACAGTTATTATGGATAGTAATAGATGAAGAGGACTCCTCAGGTTGTTGTCGATTATCTATGCTAAATGTCATATATTTGGTTTTTCCGATATTTAATGTCAGTAAATTATTATCTAGCCATTTTTTTACGATGATCATTCCCTGCTCAGCAATAGAATGCGTTTGAGCCCAATTGTGAGAACTAAACAATAACACCGTATCATCAGCAAAAGAAATTATGGGACCACCAATATCCAATTTATTCATATCATTTATAAAAAGAAGAAACAGCGTTGGTCCCAATACACTTCCTTGAGGTACCCCATATTCAATTGGAGAGAATGAACTAATTACGCCACCCAATCTGACCGCCTGCATTCTGTTTCTTAAATATGACTGGAACCATTTTATAGTCAACTCATTACTGGTTATTTTCCTAATTTTTTGAATTAATATTTTATGTGAGACAGAATCGAATGCTTTGGCAAGATCTAGATATATACCAATACATTTATTTTTTGCATCCAGTGACTTTGTTATAAATTCTGTAACGTTTAAAACAGCATCGTTGACTCCCAAACCAGGCCGAAATCCAAATTGTTGCGCAGTAAGTAATTTATTGTGATTTAAGAAATGTATTAGTTGTATGTTGATAGCTTTTTCATATATTTTCGACAATGTATTTAAAAGTGCTATAGGTCGATAATTTCGTGGATCTATAGGATTACCATCCTTAAATATTGGAACAATATACGCCTTTTTTAGATGATCAGGAAATGTGCCCACAGCAATACTTAGGTTTATAACGTGCGTTAGTGGAGTAAGTATGTTATCTTTTGCAATTTTAAGTATTTTTGTAGATATACCATCGGGTCCTTGCGCACATTCTGTTCGAAGTGATTTTAGGATACTTAAAATATCATTTTTAGTCACTGATCTAATATTAAATGAGTTGTTACTGGGAGAAGATGTTTCTTGTTGGATAACTAATTCAGATTCTGTTTTATTTATATTGTTTAAGATAGTTTCTGTTAATTTTTTTCCGACATCTGCGAAATTTGTGAAGCATTGATTTATATTTCGGTTTGTATCTGAATAATAGTGTACAAGTTTCTTGAATAAATCACAGGCGTAATAAATTGCTATTTGATTGTACTCCATGAACTCGCTATGTGCTGCTCTGTATATATTTATTATATCTTCCCCTTTGTTCATAAAAAGGCTCCTAATGCAAGAAGACTCAATTAATCTAGATTTATGGCCACGGATAAATTTAAATATTAAATCGTGACAATAACAACGAATTTTCATAAATTATTGCCGCTTCATATTAAAATAATCCCCTTTGAGACGTACTAATTATATTTATTAAACAAACGTACCGAAATTTCTCGTTCATTGCTATTTTAGATCGTATTGTTTATTCTCAGCTTGACCAAAGAAAATCATCGCAATATTTCACATAAATTTCCTTAAGCGCTTCAATTATTTTGTAATAAATTACAATATTTGCCAAGTATTTCATTTCACAGCGCTAAGTGAGATTCATTTAATATGTTTCCTAAAACGCAGCTGGAATAAAATGTATTGATAAAGGGGAACGCTTCCGAGGATTGATTTTAAAGGTTAATCTCAAATTTTCTTCCATTAGTAATAATGTTATATCCACGGTCGCCTGCAACTTAAGTCATTATTCTTTTAGATTTTCCCCACTTTATAGCATTTGAAACACTAATCGCCGACTAAAGCCTTTGAAAAGCTTTCAGACTCGCCCACCCCCTCGCCTCGTGCCCCCGACCTTCATACCTCCTCTTCAGCACAAAACCCACGCTGGTCTTTTCTAAATCCCAATTGCGGTCCGCAATGGAAACCAACTTACTCCATTGTAATTAATCCCGGTACCTATTTAAAGAATGGAATCAGTGAATGCCGTCGCCACAAAAAATCGACAATTTGTTTCAATTCAACCCTCTGATGACTGTATTGTGTGGAAATTGGCCATTCATTTAACCCCTCTGCGATCATTTTGGCGCTGTCATGAAGCCCCATACAACAATCAAATATAGGAAATAATAAAACTACGTCGAATATTTTTTGTTTGATACAATCGCGTCAAACGATGAAAACTATTTGTTATTTATGCCCATAATACTATAAGCTAGCATATTTTTATATGTTTAACTAAAACAAGTTTATTTTTTTAAGTTATACCATTTGTCAAGTTACAATTTTAAGAATTTAAACTTAATTTATTTCTGCAAATTTAGTGACTCACTCATGTAAGATTACTTTATTTGATATTCTGACAGTGTTGCATGTACATTGTACAGCACATATGTATATAAAATTAACAATTTTAAAGTTCATTGCCTCAGTCCACTGCTGGACATAGGCCTCCCTCATATCTTTCCAGCAACCATCATTATGTCATCGGACCATCGCGTAGGTGGTCTGCCTCTACTCCTTTTGTCCTCACGTGGTCTCCATTCCAGGATCCATCTTTGGTCGTTCACTCTAGCAATATTTCTCGCCCATGACCACTTCAGCTTTGCAACTCTTTCGACGACGTCAGTAACTCCTGATATTCTACGTACCTATTTCTGAATTTCTCACTCTATCTGAGATTCTGAGATTCAGCATGGCTCTTTCATGTTATACCTTTATCTGTTATAATGTTTCAAGAATATCGTTTAAAAATGACAAAAAAATTATTTATATGTGTGGTTGAACCGTGGTGTTTTGTGTTAAATTGAATTATGATGTACACTAATAAGGACAGTGGTTATAGCATTCGTTTTGATTGCATTTAAGGATTAAGAATATAATTTATAGATTTATCTATTTTCAAAATATCAAGAAATAATAGTGTGATTGTGTATTTTCATCTTATATAATACATCGATAGTAATAAAAATAAATCGTAGCCAACTAAAAAAGTTTAATACGATATGTTACACGCCTACGATTTTTTTAGAAACAAAATTCTGTTTAGTGCATGACAGGCATTCACAACATTCAAAAAGTTTCGTTCGGTATTTTATGTGAGGTAGATACCGCATAAATTTCAAAAAGTTGTTTTTACAACGCCCATACAAGTACTCAGACACATTCGCCATCAAAGATCCGCTACAACTGTCGGTGAAAGTACATGTTATAAGTAGTAAAACCATTTTATGGACGTTTTTATCCCATTTCTTATTATTTCATGACCTCAAGTTTTTACATTTTCTTATCACAACATCGACTATTCCCGTTCCTTACCTTCGCCAAATTATTATTCCTGCCAGAACGCGATAATAGCAGAATATTAAACTACATTTTGTCCTACAATATAAGACGAAATAATTTATTCTTTTCATGGATGTCCCATAAAAAGATAACTTTATTTAAATACAACATTTCATTTTACGTTATGAATACACAGTATGTGGAGCATAAAATAACTTGGGAGCAAAAATGTGCCCATCAGCTGCTATGGCAACTTTTTATCTCAAGATATGAAAATTATCCTTTTTTACATTTTTACCTGTCTTTGAAATAATATCGTTTTGGATACAAGATCCTTTGAAATGAAATTTGGACCGGGAACCGAGGGATACGAATATATTACAACCTCAACAGGTATTTGATTATTTTGACCTATTTTATAATGGGAATCTCAATAATACTTATATACCTTTTGCGATACTTCTTAACAATATAAAATAACGACGAAAGGAACAATATTATTAAATGGATTTTAAAAAGAATAAATTGGATTTTATCATTGTGTCAATAACAAAAAACAACCTAATATTTGTCCTACAACTATTTTATATGTCCAAATACACCAGCATCGCAATATACATATTCTGTCACTATTCTTTCACAATATTCTCTCTAATACAATCCTGTCACAGTATATTAATAACAAATTCACTTATTTATTCAATCATAGACTTCCACTCCAATTTGCTGAACGTACAACACTATCCATAACACATAATTTCTCAGCAAGCCATTCAAAGTACAATCAGCAAGACTTTGGGATAGCCACTTTGTATTTTCAAGAAAAAACTAAAGAAGGAAAATTTATTCCTAAACACCTGATCCCAATTTCTTCTCCTTGTCCATCCCCAATCCTTTTTTGCTTTAAAATATTGGTGTTAAGTATATTTTTTTTTGTTTTTTTTTCTCTTTTGTTCATTTTTTTGGTGTACAATATACATATATTATTTTATCAAACTTTGTAATCTGTTTGGTTGGAAATAATACCTACCTAATTGCAATAAGCCCGCCGTTTGTATTATTTGTTTATATTGTGTACAAAAAGATAAATAAATATTTTGATTTATAAAAAAACTTCTCAAAATAGAATGCGACAGTGAACAGGTTGACACACAGTAAACTATTTTTTTTCTCTTAGTAGAAATAAATATGATCTGACGGATTTTGAAATATTCAAATCAGCAATAGTTGATAACTCAAGTGAACGCTAAACTTCATTATTTGATGAATTCGATAGAAATATTTTCAATATATAGCTGCCAGTGAGATCACCTACCCACACATTATATTTTTATGATCTTGTTTATTTAATGCAATATGAAATACATTGTTGCTGAAATTTTCATTTATTAGAAGATATGTATGTGTATAAAATTAAATAAATAATATATTTTTTATTTAAGTAGATATTATTTTTTTGATATGAATGAATGATCTGATGATATAAACAGAGAGCAATGTTTGTTAAATAAACTCATGTAAACTATATAGATAACAGGGAGGCTAGTCTGGTCAATCGGAGAATCAAAATCATCCATTTTTACCCATATCATGGATCTTATGGAGTTATATAATATCTCAAGATGATATAGAACTTCCAGTTTTCAACATTCCACAGTTATATATCAAAATTATTTCTATACATTTTCATAAAGATAAAACAATTCACATTACACCGCAACACAATTACGAGACGACACGCAGGAATTTTCTCATGACTCCAAAGACAAACACGACATTCGGACAAAGACATTACTGTTGTTTAGCTCCAAAATTTTTTAATAAGATAAAAAGTGAAATAACGGACATACAGTTGATGAATAATTTGAAATACAAGAAAACAATAGAAACATGGATAAGAAACAAGGGCATTATTTATTTATTTATTTAATATTGCTTCTCGGGCAACTAACAGGTACTATGTCAAATATTAATTTGACACGCACCCAATAACAAGTTGCCACATTCTGGAGAGTTACGATATTAATCGTCTCACAGATCCAGACTGAAAACACAATTAAAAACTGTGTCTCCACCGGGAATCGAACCCGGGACCTTTGGATCAGCAGTCAGATACCCAACCAACTGAGCCACGAAGGCCAACAAATTATATACTGCGGAAACATGATCAAGCTACAATAGTTTATATTTTTATTTTATAATTGGTATATTTTATAACAAGTTTTAGTTAAATACAAGTTTAATATTTTTTCTGTCAGATATAACGCAAAATAAAAAATTCTGCCACCTCGATACAGGCTCAGCCTAGTGAGGTGGTGTACGTATACCAAAAAATACTATAAAAAAATGTTTCGTATAACTTATTTAAATTGTACTTTTTTTTAATATTTTTATTGTTTGTATATTGTTATATTTTGTTTGGTTTCAATAATAAAAAAAATAAGATAATTATATGCATGATATGGGTAAACATGGATGGATTTGATTCGGCCGTTTTTCAAACTTGCCCCCCCAGGTATGGATTTGATTTTATCTAAAGTAACTAATCAATTAAAATGATAAAATACATTTATTATGCAAATAAAAATAATTTCACATTTCGTGATGGACTTTATTGCCTTGGGTCATTTCTGCCAGGAAAACAATTGGGTATATAACATTTCAAAACTATAAATACAAAGAAACAATAATTCCATTTTATTGCCCCATTGACACACTGATTTATTGTTTAACAAACCGGAATTTTGTTTAAAAGTAGAAAAAAAAATAGGTTTAGAAACGGAATTCTATTTACACCTATAATTTTTTTTCTGCAGCTGCAAACTTATCAAAATTTGAAGATGCTTTTGATATTTACGCCTGTATCATAATAATCTCACTCTTAAATAAATACTCCAATTGGTGGACGTTGTTTTTCTTAAATGTATCAAGAAAAATAAATGAAAAGAAGGAATACAAATATAAGTTGACATTTTCTGAGGTGGACTGTTGTTGACTCGTAAAAAATACATAATAAAAATATTAATTGGTACTTTCTGAGGTGGACTGTTGATGAAACATAGTACAAGTAAAAATATGAGAGGATTTTTACTATGCCCAAATACAATCACGTCGTGATTACGATAAGATTGGGGCGGAAAATCACATAACTCGAAAATTCTCGATCATTTTCTTACCATATAGATAGGAATTTAATAAAAACATAAGTAATCAATTTTGTATTGCTGACCCAAATCATATTTATAGAACACTGGTCAGCAGAAGAAATTTATATTTCCCATAAACTAGATAAGTTTTTTTTTTAATTCAATAAAATAAAAAAAATAAATGAAATGTAAAACTGATATCAATACATCAAGAATACAGGTATTTTTAATGGAATAGTTGTCTTTTGATCAAAATATTTTTCTCAGTTTATAAACAGCAAACTAAGTATTTTTTTTCGCTGAGAAAAGTCCAGAATATTAATAGCTTGAACGAATATTCAGTAGCAAACAAAATAATTTTACATTACTATTAGTTTTCCAGTAATAATTCAGTTTTTCCCCTTTTCTTCCTCAAAATTAAATTAATATGAACGCTAATTCATTCCTTTCACTTCCAAAGCACGCCCACTTCCAAGTTTCGCGAACTCGGCAAAGAATATTGACCGTTAGGAAAATTGTACTTTTTTCCTGGAAAACTGCATGGAAAGCACTTTCGAAAAAACCCAAAAAAGTATTTGATCTCATTGATTTAGGAATGTTGTGGCACGTTTTTGAGGCAGTGATTTATTCCGTGGATTATTGATATACATTTTAACTCAATGTATAAAATAATAACCTACGTTATATATCAAGCTTTTGTGCAAACAAAGGTAATTTGTTATTTCGGTATAAGAAAATTTGTCATAAGATTTAGGTACAATCTTATACTATAAGTTTTTAATTCATTTGTTTTTTAAATATATAATTTTGTACTGACAAATTACGTTAACCAATATACTTAGGATTATAACACTGAGAAAAATGGTGAGTACAATTCCAGAATTTGTTAAAAACATCTAGAATATTTAACGGAATTCTATTCCTTATCCCCAACATAATATATCAAAATATTTTTATCAGTGGTTGGTAGGTAGGTACTATATAAAAGGTAGATACTATACGTTCTATAGGTAGATACTATAGGTAGATACTATACGATGTAGGTACTATACGTTCTCTTAAAGACAAAAAAATTAAATATAAAAATATTTCAAAAGATTACTGTATTTATTGTTTACTAGCTTCAATGTCCTGCCGCGCCGGTGGAATGTAAATATGTGAAAGAATTAGCAATTGTTTTTGTAATATTGTCACACAAAATGGGAAGTGATTAAAAAAATTTGATTGATTATGAGCATTGTAAATCATTTAAAGTTGGCCAACCCATTCCTTTGTATATAGAATAAACAAAATTTCTGCAAAATCAGACAAGGAAAGTGGTATAAAATTTGATTAACTTTAAGCGTTGTAAAGTGTTCAAGGGTTGGCCACTACACATTCGTTTTTATATATTGCCATCAAGTGTGAATAAAGTATATAAAATTTCTGCACGCGTATGGGAAATGGTTTTAAATATGACTGATAAACTACGTTACAATGATATTTTTTAACAGATTTTTAATTATCTCAATAGAGACGAAGTTGGAATATTTACTGTAGGAGAACCGGGAAATCAAGACACCTACAGGGCTTACGACCTGTCATCGGCTGGTTTACGTGATCACTGTAGGTGCCTTGATTTCCCGGTTCTCCTACAGTAAATATTCCAACTTCGTCTCTATTGAGATAATTAAAAATCTGTTAAAAAATATCTTTGACTCCCGACAGGGAAAAAAATCCAATGTTTGCGCATATGCAATAATAAAAATATTCGATTACGTTATAATGAGTTTATATTGGCACAACCCCCCGTTTTTATAATATTCTAATAAAAGTATGTACTGAAAATCATAGCAGTAATTGACCCAAAAGTCTACATAAAATAAGAAGAATTAAACTATAGGAAATAGTTTGTATAAGAATTGATCCAAAGGTCTACATAAAAGAAGAAGAAGAATTATTCTATAGGAAAAAGTCAAACAAAAAATGTTGGAATTTTCACATTAATGGTATATTTATTTTTTTCCTTTTTGCAATAATAGGGGTCGCAAATAAAATAATAAATAATACTCGTCTAAAGCGATGATTGGAGTTAAAAAAATATTTTGGATGCTGGTAAGTGTTAAAAACCGGACCGCGTTGAAAATTCGCTCGTCCGTCTAAAATTCGCTTAAAGATATAATGCTTCCTTTCTTGGACTCGAAGTATTGTTGGTATAAATATTGTCTGAACTTCTTCACAAAGAAGAAATAAGGTCAAAATTTAAAGAGTTTGGGTGAAGAAATAAGGCCCTTGTTAATATCATTTAATGATTCGGCGGATATTTTGTGGTAGTTAATATAAACCATTTTTGAATTATTAATTAGCTATAAACCACTTGTTTTTTTGAGTCACTTCGCGACATGTTTCGGAAGCGCTGTCCTTCCATCGACCCTTGTTAATATTTTTTTTCTCATCGACCTCAATATATATTTTGGAAAAAAATATTTGTACTTTTTCTTATCATCTATCCTTGACGAATAGATACAGCGATAACAGCATCAAATCCGTTATTGATTTGAATTATAGATAATCAATAACTCCTTCGTGGTTTATTTTGATATGTTTCGACTGAAGCACTTCTGAATTGATTTATTTGTTGATAGACTTGATTCCTATTCTTTGGTATATGGTTTTCGCGATATCAAGATTGTCATTTCGAGCAAAGCAATTTGAGGATATACAATAAAAATAATAAATCTCAAGATTACGGTGAAAGAAAACTACTATGGTGTCGTTTTATGGTGTCGTTGTCGTTTAATTAACTCTTGATATACGAGTTTTTACCACCATAACCACCTTGATTATTCGAATATTTTGGTCACATTATTTTACAACGCGCGTGTATTGAAGTTAGGTTTCTCCTCTCTTTCATGTTCTAAGGTCGTCCCGGTCTCGTCTCGTGGGCTTGATACGAGTCTATGCAATATTTTTAGTTTGAAATGGTTTTAGTTTTATAAATGTATTTATTGTAAGTATTATTGTATAGAATGTGATACAAAAACGCAGTAATACACACATAATTATTTTTATACGCTATTCTTGCATTTGGACTTTTATAAGCGTAGGTATAAAAAATCTACTACATGAACAAAAATTAAGCGACATAATATCGTAAATTCGATTCACTATCGCAAATCGATTGGTGAATTAACATAGTTGTAACTTTCTGGCGTACGTTAAAACCGACAAATTACATAATAAATCAAGTTTTCATCCATACATGCGTGAATACTTAGGTATGTATCAATATAAAATTAAGGAATTGATTATAAATAATATTTTTTATGACAAATCAACAAAAGAATCTAACTATGACTCATTTTATTGTTTGCATTATCACTTTACGCACTTGCGTGGCTTTCATTAAGTTTTCTTCATAATCATGTGACTAAAATTTTTAGAATTTTTTATAACAACAAGGAAACTTTTGCCATACTTGAACAGTAAAATAATATTATTCAATTCTAACAGTAGGTAGAATATCATTTATATACTTTACTATAGTCACAAACAATGATACGACAGTTGCATACATCGTTTTAGAAAAATATTTTAATAAGATTTATCGAACTCATCATTAATGTCTAAGTGTGCATTATATAAGAAACTAACATCATTTATACTAATTATTTAATTTTGAAACAATTATTAAATTTTACACGAAACTATTATTGAAAGTATAGGTAATACAGTGGAGGAATATAATATAGTGGCTATAATAAACCTGTAATTAAACAAGTTGAAGTAGAGGGTATCGCAGCAATCCTAGATACGTAATAATAAATGTTAATTCCTTCAGGAAAACGAATAGTTAAACTTAGATTACGGTTAGACGCATTAAAATCATATTGGTTGTTTGCTTTAGACAGAATATAATAATATCAGAAATTATTTCATGTAATAACCACAAAGGTACAGACACATTCGGCAGAATAATATTGACACAGCACAAAGATTCCGATAAACGATATAGGTAACCAACTTATTGGATTTAGATACATTTCATTGACTTCAATAGGCCCATTAAATTATTTTATTAAAATTATCCCAATAGATATCACTTTGTCTACAACAAACACTGAGGGTTTAACAACAATACTACTTCTACATACAATCATGTTTTGGAGAAATGTAATGAAGTGTATGAATAAAACTTTAATACAATTGAGAAAACGATGTTTGATTACTAAAATGATCGCAGTGATTTAATTTTTAGAACACTATAAATACCGACTTTTGGCCTGAACAAATTTCTAGGTTTATTTTGTAAGTTAATTCACTGAACTGACTTAATTGCACTGGCTTCAAACTCGTGTTCAATTTATTTACATTAATAGAAATAAGTTTTGTTATAAGCGGAATTATAATGAATTTATTTTGTGACATCAAAATTAAATATGTTTTTTGCGTGAAGATTAAAAATCTGTGTGAAGACAAAGGTAACCACTTAATCTATTATTTCCTTTTAATATCCAAACGGTATTTGCGCCTAAAAAAATAAATGATTATTAAATACTCTTCTTCTTCTTCTGGTGCCCTGTCAGAAACCCCCGACGTTGGCGATCTTCTTCTTTGTCCTGGCCATTTCTCCCCATTATGTGTGGTCGGCCCTCCTCGTTCTCATTCGCCATGTCCCCCTCTCCTGTGCGTCTCCTTCGCGCAAGTCTGCTTCTCGCAACTCTCTTGTGATGGTAAAGTTCCACGTTGTCAGAGGTCTGCCTGGTCTTCTAGCCTGCACTGGATGTCTATCGCTCTTCGTATAATGTTATCCTCTGGTCGCCTCATGATGTGTCCGTACCATCTCAATCTACTTTCAAGCAGTTTATCGGTGATTGAGGCCACGCCAAAGCTGTCGATCACTCTGGCGAATCCCTCTCTGTCCTGTGCTGCCCGGAATATCTGCTCCAAGGTTCCGAAGCCCTCCATTCCCGTATATTTCGCAGCCAAGACATCTGAATAAAAATATTGATTATATACAATTCAAAATAGTTAATTCTCTTAGACCTTTTTATTGAAGCTTCTTTCTCTGACAAAAAATCGACATTCGACTAAATCAAAACTGTTATGACTAAAAAAATATTTGACATATTTTTAAATGTACATTTCAAATGTTCATAAATACTATTTAAAAAATAATTGTGGGGTAAAAATATGACACGATAAATAAATATAGTCAAAATATGATGACAAAACCCATTGGGTAAACATAATTTAATAATCTAAATTTTCCAGTACAAAGCAATGTTATTTTCATAAGTTAAGGTATTTTTTCCGTCTCTTGTTAAATAAACATGAACATAATATTTATTAATATAAATATCAAATTTTATAAAGAAGCGTCATACTTATGGAATACATTATAAAGCGACATGATACGATATGAGACTGGTTGAGTAATATTCCGCGGTCACCAAAATTAAAGTATAGGTATTAGTATGAATATCACGTGAAATATTATTACCATTGTTTCATTACTTAATTAAAGGTTTTGTTTTGATCCTGCTAAATATTTATCATGGCGATATTTTAAATGAAAAGTTGTGAGCTTTTTGAACCAGATGTCATAAGTTCGATTTCTCATTATTCATAGAGTTTTAATTTGTCAATTTAATCTTTGTTGTCACAGTTTTTCACTATAATTCAAGATGAATTTCGTAAATAGATCAGATTTACAAGATTTTATTATTAGCACTCGATTTATTTATTTATCGTATGGGTCAATCACATACACATCATGACAAAACAAAGTTTAGATACAAAAATAATAGTAAAAAAACAAAAATAATAGCACAAGTAGGCTTGCTTTTCAAGGTCTAATGTCAATGTTCAAAATATAATTTGTCGCTGAGTCACTCAACAAGAAGATAATAGAAAGTCGAAGACTAATTTTATTTGAAAATAAAATTATCATAGAAATACAAACCATCACGCCATGTCCCTAACGGGGTATGCAAAGACAATTGACGGCCGTACATACATTGTTATATAAAAACTTTATAAATTATATTCACATGGCCACGTTATCCCTTTCTTAGGTAACCCAAGCTTTTCACTTCATTCTTTACAAATTCGAATATTTTTTGGTCAATCGTTCACTTTTTGTTTTTTCAATATGTCTAAATCATATCATTATAGAAATACTAGAATTACTCACAAATGAGTTGATAGCCGAAGAACATAAAGAAGAATAGAATATAACTAGTTGCATGTAACACATGAGATCCAACTGTCGATAGCGATAGTATGTATAGTTGAAGAATAAGTACCAAACTATAATCCCATAAATACAAATTATTTAATATTTCAAGATATTTGATTTTCTATACAACACATGTAGGTACCTACATATGTATGTATGTCAAGATAGGATAGTATGGAGGTCAGTCCTTTGATCCTACCCAGACTATGAAAACAGAATGATGGTATGTATGTATGTTTGGAGATCAGTATCAAACAATTAAGTCTTCTTAGATATTGTGTGTAGGCGATTGCCATACAAATTGTATGAAGCAATGTCGTCACTAAATTCAATTTTTATAAAAATTATTAAAAAAAATTTGAGATGTGCTAATACAATGTTAATATTTTTTTTATAAAATTAAATTGTCTAGTTGGGGTGTTTCGGCTTTTATTGATATTTTTAAAAAATTTGGAAATATAGGCAGTTAAACTCATAAATTTATCATAAAAAAAAATATTTTTCTTCATAAAAAATGTTTGAGAAACCCTGGTTTTTTTTTTAAAAAACTGATTTGGGATTTTATATTTGTCTATGTTTATACCAAATTTCAGCGTTCTAGCTTTTATGGTTTCTGAGATATATGGAAAAATTTCAAAAGTTGATTACCCCTGACTGAAACAAAAATTCACACTTCTGAGTATAAAAATTTTGTAGGCTTATAACTGTTTATATATTCTAAAAATTCTTGGGCTCTGTAAATAGAGCGGATCAAAAGTTATAAGGGGGGGGACAGACACACACACACACACACAGACACACACACAAAACTCACATAAAATGTTCTACTCCGAATTCTGAGTAAATCCATGTATTGGAACATATATGCTGCGAGGCCTCTAGTTGGTGTTATTAGCATGCAAAAAGTCCACTACACCATACAAAATTTTCCTTCGTACACGCATCTTGGCTTAATAATGTCGATTCATTAAGAGAATTGAATCCTCATGAACGAATCGACAGTTGGATTATAATTGTATATTCAAGAAACTAATTAAATTACCCAAAGCATACGAACGCCAATAATTTAAATGATAAATCTATGGCTCAACAACCCAGGTCGGGTCTTTGCCTCCTGCAGAGCCCGTCTCCATGACTGTCTGTCCTGTGATGCATTATGCCAGTTATGGATACCGATGTTGTTTCCATCCTTCACTACTCCGTCCAGCCATCGAAGCTTCGGCCTTCCAATTCTTCTCCCCCCCGGTACACATTCATAATTCCTCTTGGGACGTACTCTTCGCTCTTACTCTGGATGTGTCTGACCTATCTGAGTCTTACGATTATTATTTCATTGAAGATGGTAGGATCCTTGTAAAGATACGCTTCCTGGTTGTATCTTATACGCCGCTCTCCATTGTCACAAATCGAGCCGTAGATCCTTCTCGGTACCTTCCTGTCAAAAGTTGCCAGGGCTCTTTCATCAGTTAAAGTAATTGCCCAGCATTCTGATCCACTTGAGAGTGCTGGCCGAATAAGAGGCTTGTAATGGAGGATGTTTCGGCGCTGGTTCCGTGAATTGGTAATTTTGCTCTGGCCGGCACGATGCCCGAACCGTTTAAGTGGACTGTAATTTGGGGATGAACTTGGTCGAGGAAGGAGAAGACAAGGAAATATTATCACCAGAACTGAGAGCGACTTACCCCGTTCCGGCGATTCACTGGTGGTTGCCTTCCGCCCTCAGATGTACACTGACCAGAGCACTAGAGAAAATGTACATACACAAAACACAGCACAAAATAGATACAGGTATAAGATGAAGATGAAGGAAGATGAATGATAACGCGCGTTATTGAAGTTTTCTGTAGAAGGTTTCTGTACCGCGCGATATGTCGTATGTAACTGAATAATGGCTTCTCCGGGCGGCGCGGCGAGCCGACGACTAGCGGTCGTCTCAGCGTGGTGACAATACTTTGAAAAGGATGGGATATGGGTAGGTAGGAACCTAAACGCCCGAACAGAGGACTTTTTTTTAAATGATCAATATTATAACCTTAAATCCTTGTTGAAAAAAACACTATTTTTTAGTATATGAATACATTTTAATAATACTGGGTATTACAATTGCTCGTTAAAATCGAAGCACTAAGTCTGCGAAGACAAATTTTTGTGTGATTATTTGCAAAACAGGTGTCGATACTAAATGCTATGTGAATGCTTCCGGTATAATGTAATCAATTTGTCCCATATCTTGTTATTAGGTACCCATTTGAATACAATTATTAACAATTATATTGTTGTCGGATGTCCAACACCCCATTGCTTAGAATTATTATACTCCGTCAATGGACCATCTGTTGTCCATGATAGTCAAACTAGATCTGTAGTATGCGTCATGCACGTGACAAGAATCTATTTCTTTTTAAATTGTTCCATCTACTGTTAGATCGTCCATAAAGTCTCTAATAAAAATAGTACAAGCGTTCATCCATTTGCATCGTCATATTTTGTAATAATTTAAATTGTTTCATCTTATATTATATCGTCTATTATTGTCTCGAATGAAACTAGTTATTAATATCATTTAATGATTCGGCGGATATTTTGTGGTAGTTAATACTAACCATATTTGAATCACAAATTCGCTATAAACAACTTGTTTTTTGAGTCACTTCGCGACATGTTCAGTCTAGACACGCCGGTCGATGTAAGGACAGCGCTTCCGAAACATGTCGCGAAGTGACTCAAAAAACAAGTGGTTTATAGCGAATTTGTGATTCAAATATGGCTAGTTATTAATACTTACAAATATAAATTCATCCATTTACATTGTCATATTTTGTAATAATTTAAATTGCAGTTTCATCTTATCGTCTATTATGTCTCGAATGAAACTAGTTATTAATACTTACAAATATGAATTCATCCATTTGCATTGTCATATTTTGTAATAATTTAAATTGCAGTTTTATCTTATATTATATCGTCTATTATGTCTCGAATGAAACTAGTTATTAATACTTACAAATATGAATTCATCCATTTGCATTGTCATATTTTGTAATAATTTAAATTGCAGTTTCATCTTATATTATATCGTCTATTATGTCTCGAATGAAACTAGTTATTAATACTTACAAATATGAATTCATCCATTTGCATTGTCATATTATGTAATAATTTAAATTGCAGTTTTATCTTATATTATATCGTCTATTATGTCTCGAATGAAACTAGTTATTAATACTTACAAATATGAATTCATCCATTTGCATTGTCATATTATGTAATAATTTAAATTGCAGTTTTATCTTATATTATATCGTCTATTATGTCTCGAATGAAACTAGTTATTAATACTAACAAATATAAAATCATCCATTTGCATTGTCATATTTTGTAATAATTTAAATTGCAGTTTCATCTTATATTATATCGTCTATTATGTCTCGAATGAAACTAGTTATTAATACTTACAAATATAAATTCATCCATTTGCATTGTCATATTTTGTAATAATTTAAATTGTTTCATCTTATGTATAATTCTATCGTCTATAAAGTCTCGAATGAAAATAGTTATTGGTACATACAAGTATCAATTCATCCATTTGCAGTCATATTTTATAAAACTTCATACATGTATTCCTTAATACCAATGCATTCCAATGACGTTCTTGTTTGATTGTTAAAATATTTTTGAAACATATGAAGTACAAATTTGGTAATAACTACAAACATAAATTGCAGACTTTACAAACAAGACGAAGGACCTCAGACTTAATGTACCTTTATGACATAATAAACTTCAATATTGACTGTACAGACCTTCTGAAAATTATTAACTTCAACATACCAAACAGACGAACAAGACACACCTCAACGTTCTTTTTAGACAAAAAAAAAACACTAATGCCGCTCAAAATTCGCCATTGTACCGATGCCTTACCACGTATAATAATTTGGAAAAGATCAGGTCCGTGGACATATTCGGTATGTCCAGGACTCTTTTCAGGAGCCACGTTAGACTATAATATTTTTTTTTGTTACCAGTAGTTTGTACAATGCACCATGAAATCAAAGGTGGGCTGATTAAGTTACAATTACTTATGTTGCTATTCTTATTTATTATATTTGTTTAAAAAAATATTATTGTACGTTGCCCATTTTTTCAAATAAATTAAAAAAAAAAAAAACTTCAAAATGAGTAGTTATTGTTCTCAGTCACTTTTGATTTTGACCATCGAATAAAAGAAAATCAAGCTATTAATAAAAGTTTGCATACCTACATTAAATTATAAGTGCACAACGGCGAACTTATTGCCATATGGCAATATCTTCCGACCAACCATATACATTTGGTATGGTAAATTGTGTATGATATGTACCTACCAATTTAATTATCCGAATAAAATAACATAAACATATAAATCAAATAACAATAAAATAAAGAGGGGAAAAGAGAGGACAATATCGACGTATTTGGCAAATATTTAATTAATTCATTCATACCATCACGGCATTTCCCACAGTGTGAGGTCACCAGCAACAGGTGTGCGGGTGTGCAACACCTTGTATCACTATGCGTGTGTCCCCACACGCTAGTCTCATCTCACCTAAAAAGGCACTATATTAAGAATTTTTGATTCGAAGAAAAAGGTTGTATTTTCGATTACCCGGCTTTTACAGGACACCCGAAAACGATGATAATAAAAAAATGTGGAAGCACTACTCTTTAGCGGTGCTCCGCAGCATATTTAATGAAGATAATGAAAAAATATAAGCATTCCTTTATTATGAAGTGCAAATGTTTTTTTTTATAATTTATTGCACGTAGTAAATACGTACCAACTGTTTTCGGTTAATGATTTTTTTTACGAAATAAAACCTAAAATCGTAATTTCATTTCTCCCGAATCGAAAATTGTATATTTTTGACACTTCATTTAATCTTCCCCCCGAGTGTGTGCTAGCGATCGACCAACCGACTTGTAGTGTATATATATATCCGATTGCGTGAAGGCAGGTGTTATAATGTTACATAACATTGTTTCTCGACCTGTGGTAGGCATACTATTTGGTGGTATGTATTTTATGGTTGATAGTAGATGACACATTGTTATGGTCTTGTCACACAGTTGGAATGTTTATCATCTTAAATAGAGAGTCATTAAACTTCCATTATAAAATATGATAAAATAATAAACACACATAGACAGAATCGAAAACATTCAAAACAAATTTTTAAAACATCTTGACTACAGGAACCGACAGCATCATAATGACCTGTCTCTTTCCCGAATACGCCACAAGTTAATGTCCTTGGAAAACAAACGAACTGTATTTGACATGACATTCCTGCACAAAATAGTGAACAGTATTACTGACACCGATGCACTTCTTGCGAAAATTCCCTTCAACATACCGACGAGACAAACTAGAAAAAAATATACATTCAGACTTCCCATCTATGGCACAAATTATGCACAACACTCATTTATATACAGAGCATGCAGAAATTATGATTCTTTCTTCTATGACATTGATCTCTTCAACTCATCGCATAGAAGATTTAAACTATCCATTTTGGCCACGTTCCCTCACAACTCTGAGTGATCTTACGCACGCTTCCCATATCGCCCCATTTCCTTTCAATTTCCATTTCCTACAGCAAATAATATTATGCTACTTAATGTCTTTTTTTCTCAATTCATGTTTTGTTAACCAGTTATACTAATCAAACATTTTTGGCTTATTTTTTGTATTAATGTCTGCTTGTCCTATGTACTAAATTGGCTGTATGTTTGTCTTCAATATATAAAATAAAATAAAAATATTTTATAAATGGACATTCAAATAGCTCTGGTAATGCATTCAACAAATATTAATGTAACGTAACCCTAACTTCTCGTTTCTATAGTTTATCAATTAAATTTCTTATAATTTAATATCAACAGGAAATACTCAGACGAATTTCATCTTGTTTTCCAATTAAAAAACAAGTACGTAGCTACTTATTACATGTGATTATCACAGAACCAGGCTGTACTAAGGGAATTGTTGTTGTTTACTTCT
This sequence comes from Molanna angustata, assembly GCA_963576475.1. NCBI lineage: Eukaryota > Metazoa > Arthropoda > Insecta > Trichoptera > Molannidae > Molanna > Molanna angustata. The sequence goes on along the minus strand of OY754968.1, from coordinate 26,804,861 downwards.
ATAAATGAAGAACTTAATAATTATAAAATTATGTTAAAAACAACGAGTCAATGATCTCGAGTACACCATATTTCTCTGATATCAAAATAGTATTTAAACTAAATTGACATAGATTCAATGTCATTCATTCAATAGAAACACTAGACTTAGTAACTAGTGACAAGTGATTCATCTCTTCCTTTCTGATATTGTTAAACAGGTTAAACTATTCATTTAAATAAAATTTTATTTCATGTTCGGAGTTTTTTTTTATTTAAAGACCCGAGCATAACAATATTGGCAGAAGGGACTCAAACAGCCTCAAGCAGCTCGTCGTTATAAGAGGCGCAGAGGGTTGGTAGAAGAGGGCAGAAGATAGAGCGACCTCGTTAAGTTCACTACAGGATCATCAATCATCGATCGCCCAAAACCACCCTAGACGAAGGTGAACCATTCTACGGGTCATTTAGTATAGCCGTTATCATAAGGCATGAGGTCAAGAACGTAAAAGAAGAAGAAGAAAACAGTAATCGAAAAAAGTTGATATTGGTGGACACGAATGAATGATGAAGTAAAGGAAAGATTTCTTTAACTTATCGCAATTCGCTAGGAACGGCAAATTAATGATTTAAAAATAAGAACTTTCGTGCTCTCTACGCGAGTTTATTGCCATTTGGTAATTTCTTCCAGCTAACCAATATTTTTAGCATATAGAAGCAAGAATATTATAAAAGTAGTAGCAATTTTAAATATATTTCTCTTTTGATAGGTATCAAATCGATGTAACCGCCTTTCGACGAATTGTGAAGCGACGATTAATGTGGACTGTAAATAAAATAGATATTATTGGAACACACTTTTTGGCTAGCGAGATTGTATGAGATGTATGCAAGTGTTAAAGTACCTGTATAATATAGAGTAAAATGACTCACCAATATACCGTTTTGTAGCCCGTAAAATGGTGCACATTACCTTTATGATTTTTGAGTCCTACAATATATGTAAACGCTGCGTCAATCGCTCAAATACATAGTTCAAATACAATATTTTTTATGGTGGTACAATTTTGCACACCGAGTGGTACACAAGTTAAAAAAGGTCGAGAACCGTCGGTATATGGGCACAGGACCACTTGATTGGGTCAGTTAGGTTATGTGAAATAGATCGATCAAAATCTTTCCGCCTTCTAAAATTGCAAGCAGATATTGGGAAAAGGTGAAAATATCCACCCCAAAACGAATTTTCCGTGAGTCATCAAAATGCTTCCAGGGGATGGAAACGATTAAATTAAATAACCAAACATGAAATAAATTCTATCATTTTTTTCTCTCTCTTTCAAGGATTTGCTTTGAAATTTTAAATTGTAAATAAAAGGTTTTGATAAAATTTTTATTATTTTCAAAGAGATGTTAAATTTTATCAAATAGTAATAAAAATATTTGTTGGCGACGCTAGGTCAGCTTTTTTGACAAAAATTTTGATACATTGAAATTAACGAAAAAAGTAGTATAGATAAATCAGTATTGACTAAAATAAAGAGAACTTTAATTCTTCAACGAAACTTTTATAGATCACTCAACATTTAATGATTCGGTGGATTTATTTTGGTATTTAATATTAACCATATTTGAATTATATAACTAGCTATATACCATTTTTATGAGTAACTTCGGGACATGTTTCAGAAGCGCTGTCCTTCCATCGACCGTTGTATCGAGACTGACATGTCGCGAAGTGACTCAAAAAATAGTGGTATATAGCTAATTATTAATTATATAGTTCAAATATGGTATAAAAAAAACAATCTATTTTTCAATCGGTTGATTGAATATTTTATTTAGCAGATCGGTTGAAAGTTAAGAAACCCATTGTACCTACACATTATTATGAATGAGAAGTGACTCAACAGCTTGATAAGAATATTTATTGATATGAAAGGAAAAACCGAATACGTGTTGCGAATACCTAAATATCCTAAGTCACGAAAAGGTTTATCAAATTGTTTTGATGTGAAGTTCGTGAATACGGTGCATATTTGGAATATTTTTTTAACGACGCGAGTTTGACAGCTTGACAGCCAATCAGGAGCGTCCACACCCGTGGTCCAATCAAAGAGACGCACGACATCTATCATCTACCAATAACGACTCTTCGATGTTTCTAGAAGGATGTACAATAAAGGCCAAGGAACGGCGCGACCTCAGTGTCAATTCATCTTTCTCTATATCTCTTTGCGTTTATCATTGATGGTATTCTTGCCAATTTGTTATCATGAAAAGAAAACTTAAATAATGTTGTATAAAAGAAACAATTTGACAGTACTAGTTTCATTCTTCACTCGATTAATCAATCAACCTGGTAAACATAAACATATACATATTTAACCATGTAGAAGCATTTGAATATTTTAAAATATATAATCAAAAGAAATTTGCCAATCAAATACTTGTGTTATTTAAAAACATATCATGTTACAGTTATATCTTCTTCTTCTCTATGTGTCCTGTCGGCCCCCCGACGTTGACGATTACTCGGGAGAAACTTTCCCAGTCCTGTGCGATGCGGAACAAGTCCTCCACACGCCTCATTCCGAATGTTACGGAGCCAGGATAGCTGCTTCCTACCGACCCTCCTAAGGCCCTCAATCTTACCTTTTATGAACAACTGTAAGATCGAGTATTTTTCGCCTCTCATTATGTGACCAAAATATGAAGTCTTACGGAGCTTGACTGTCGTGAACAACTGTCAGTATAAGCTCTACGCAAGACTTCAACGTTATACGTTACAGTTATATACTGAGTTAAAATGTGTTATGCCTAAATAAATAAAATTATGTTTATTGACTAATTTATAAATACCCTATTTTGGTTCCTTGTTTATATTCTTAAATCTTTACATTTTTTTCAATTCAAAATGTTCCTTTCAATGGATATACTAAATGATAAATTTTCCGTCCTTCCAATGGATATACGAAATGATAAATTTTTCGTGTAAATTCATTTAGGCGTGAGTTTATGGTCTTATGTAAGTGACGAAAATATGTCATAAATAGTTTGGATGTGTCTTGAGTAGATTAGGGAACCGTTGGCGTTGGTAACGGCGAGGTTTAAAGGGCGGAAACCACCCATAACTTAAGTACATTATGTAGCTGAGAGAACCCTACGCAGCTTACTATGGTGGGTAATACAAGACTTCTGCGGTGGAGGTTTCTGGGTGTGCGGTATACAGCAACCAGACTTTTGTGGCTTAACTACATCGTTTCAATACCGACGGACAAATCAATACAACATGTACCTACTTATATATACTTTTTTGAAAACAAAGAATTGTGCAAGCAAATCATGGTAACTATTTTATACATTGTCTTTACAAATTTCAAATAATTATTAAGGGGGGGGGGACTGCTGCCAACGTACCTATTATTCAATTTGATATACCATCATTATTTCTTATCAAATCGTTTTGAAAAAAATAATTTAGATTGTTTGGGTATTGATAAAGAAAAATAAATCTTTGGTTTTTGATAATTTTCTGTAAAAATTCTTGTAGAAAAATAATGGAATACCCCGATTTTCAACGTCTATCTTATATTTTTAATAAAATATTAGGCGTACTTCAACATATTTTTTTTAAATTAAAGAAGACCAAAATATCTAGAAAAATATGATGTGACGTTGCATTAATGCTTCAAGTTTAGCAAAACAACCTAAAACATTTCTTTTTCATTCAGCGCCATTGCGAAATAAAAGTTTTTTTGATTTATTAACTTAACCTGATGCATTAATTCAACGTTACATCGTATTTTTCCAGATATTTTGATTTTCTTTAATTTATAAAAAAAATATAATGCTCTATACTTAATAGTTATTTAGAAATTTAAGATAAATGTCAAAAATCGGGTATGCTTATTATTTTTCTACAAGAATATATACAGTACATAATTAAAAAGTTAAGTTACATTTTTCTTTATTAATATCCAAACTAACTAGGTTATTTTTTTTAAAATGAATCGTTTTGTAGTAATGATGAAAATTCAAATTGAAAAAATAGGTACGTTGGCAGCAGTCACCCTCTTAATATGATAAATTAAAGTGATGATTGATTTGACAGTAACTTTGTGTGAGTCCATAATGACTTATAATTTTAATACAAATACAAACGTTGCTCTTTACCACATTATTTATATAAATTTTGGCGCATGATTCAAAATTAAAGACACAGGTACTCGTATTGTATAGTACAAAGCAAAATTAAATAAACACCAAAATTGCCTGTGTGTGGGTATACAATATATAAAACGAGTGGGCTGTGGCCAACACTAAACTCCCCACACCATAGTAAGCGTTCATTTTTTCTTCTTGAAAGGTTGACAATGCGTTAAAATCTAGATGCATTTTCCTTTCCTGTCTATTCAGTCTCAAATAATGGACTTTTTTTATATGAGCATAGTAAAGCGTTTACAGTACGCAACAACCCATTTTTTTGTATATAACTTCATTGGAAGTCAGTGTATATAAAAACCATAAGAGATATTGGACTATGAGAAATGGTTGAAAATGTAATTGAATAGGTAGGTATAAACGTTGGAAAGAATTTGATAATGGCTCGTTTTTATAAATCGTACTTAGTCGGAATCAAGTGTATTTATACAAAATTTTAAGATTCTTAAGTCATTATTGAATGAATTCTAAATATATCGTTTTCAAGAAAAACATATTTGTAAAAAAAAATGAAAATCCAGATAGATAAATTAATCAATTAAAATCATGAAACTTTCTTTCCTAAGTTTCCTAAGTTCCCTAAGCCTAAGCTTTTCCTAAGCCTGCGACATGAACACGAACAAAGAAAAAATACCAATCGTTATACCTACATACATAATTCAATATATATAGCTACAATACACATAAAAAATAAAAAAGTATGAATATTTGATCGTCACCACGGCAACGAAAATGACTCTTACTTTGAAATTAGGAAAAATATTATAATCAAACGAAATTATTATGTTCTATACACATATTTCTACGACATATTTTGCTCGCGAAAAGTACAATTTTAGACATTTCATTTGTTAAAACAATTTGTAATGAAACTGGCGAAATGATAAAAATAAATAAATAATTTATATTTGCACAATCTATATTACAATATGGGATTATAGGATGGGGTGCAGCTTTCAAAACTAATTTAAAGCCTTTACAAATAGTCCAAAACACCATTATTAAAATCATCCTTAAGAAACCTTTTGATTATCCAACAAACCAACTTTATCAGGATTTTAATGTTCTCAACATAAATTCACTTTTTAAAAGAGCCTCTCTTTACCAGATATTTAAAGATCATTTCATAAGAAATTTATATCCAACCACTAATTCAAGAAAACATCCAAGAAGAAAGACAAACATTGATATACCATTATTAAAAACGACTACCGGCCAGCTCCATTATACATACCAAGGTGTTAAATGGTTTAATGAGCTGACCGGTAAATATAAATTAAATACAACTGATTTTGATAACTATAAAAATGCTGTTAAGTCTCTATTTATTTTATAACTTCTAATGGAATTGTTTAATATTTAATTTATTTTAATTGCATGTTTTTTTCTGCTCTGTATTTTAATTGCATGTTTTTTTCTGTTCTTTATTTTTCTTTTGATATTGTGTACATTATTGGTTTTTGATGAATTATGATAATGAAGATTAATTTTTAGTTTATATAGGAATCCCCCCCAAACCACGAGTATAAGCTCTTTTTGGGGGGTAATATGAATAAAATATTTTTTGTGTATGCTATTATAAGTATTTAAATTGTTAAATTGTTATATTTTATTTCTATATATATAAATAAATAAAAATATATATAAAATAAATAATTTAAGTTGATATTTTATTCGACTATTTAACTCACTGGTCGTAAAGGAAGCGTTAAGCGGAATATTTAATCTTAATGTTTTGTAGTTTGTGATTGATGCTGGAATAAATACCCACATACATACATAAAAATATTATTATGAAAAAATAAATTTATGTTTTCTTTAATTGTCTCTTAATAAACAAAGAATGGTCTCACTTTTATTCAATAATAGATTAATATGATAAATAGCCTTAATCTTTAGTTCAAAATATCACTGTTTTGTTGAAGATTATATATCATTTTGTTCTTAAAAAATATGGTGTAGGTTCCTCGTATATATAAAATATACTTCCTCCATTACTTTCATGTTAAAAATGTGAGTTTTATCTGTGAGTTGTTTGTTATTTCAACTTAATTTGGATTATTATTCTGTTTTTCGAAATTCGTTGTATGCTTTTGGAAAAAATGACACTGATTTTGTTTTTTTTTAATTTATGCAAATATGTTTTTCAGGCATGTTTCTCTTTTCTCTAATACAAGATACGGAAATTCCATGTTTAATTATTATTGGCTTCCTTTTGAAGAACGCTTTGACTTACACAAATTTCATCCAATTATAAATTATATAAAAAAAAACAATGCGAAAAAACAGAATAATATTTTTAATCATGGAGATTGATTGAATTTCACCAATCATTTTTGAATTTCATTAAGTACGACAATGAGGTCATTTATTTTAAATGTTGTACATTTTTTTCATCTTAAAATTCGGAGATTTGTAACAAAGGCAAAACACGAACAGTTATTGATGTGATCGATTAGTATTCATCATTAATTTATTATACACCGACTTTATAAATGGGAAACATATAAAACAAGTTAATAGAGGAAAAAAACTCCCTTTTTAAATTTAAATTCAATTTAAAACTTTTATCAACAAATCAATACTGATTTTCCAGACCGTGAGAGCATTTTGAAAAATATTACAGATGAAATCATAGAGAAGATGTTGATCGATATCTATGAAAAAGTAATCTGCTCTAAGTTTATGGACTAGTTTGGGCTGTAGAGAGGACACAAAAAAAACAACGTAAATCAAAGAGAAGAAAATAACGGTTGTCTATGAAAAACTAATCAGCTCTGGGTCTATGCAATTTACACATATTATGATGTAAATATGAAGTAGATCGGCCTGTAGAGAAGGCACAATAAGATAATATGGCGTAAGCCATACATACGAACACATCACAACGAAACTCATAGTGATACCCGTTGTTAAATTGATTTAAAAATACGCTTAAAAATTATGAAATCATGACTCTCTACTATTCCATAGTAGTTGAAAGTAAAAACTATGCAATACTAGGGAGACTAGACATCAAAAATATTAACAAACTGGTTATAAATAAAAAATTGTATGTGAAACGAAGAGTTTTCAAAGGCAAGTATCATTTTGACATATGGGCGGTGTGAGGTCTCGAGTAGTAGAGGCGGTAGAGGGCGGATGGTGATCCTAATAAACAGCTTCCTTTAGTCCCGCTACTTAACGCTCACACCGCCTTTACGATATTACTGCCGCTACGCGGCCCGATTCATTAACCCCCTCTACAACGAGCGTTTCATTCATTCACTTATTCCGGCACTTGCTTGATGCACGTTGTGTTCATATTACATATATTTTAAAATGTATGTAACATGTACCTACGTGAAAACAAGATCATCGAGACGTACCTATGTATGTTAGTTGAAATGGTATTAGATTTAACAGACTTCCGCGTATCATGGCAGAAAGATGGCTAGACAGCTGGCAGTCGATCTCCCATTAAAAAAATAAAGCGAAACAAACAGGTCTGTATTTGTGATTGTTTAGTTTGCTAGCCTCGATTCCCCGGTACGCAAGTTTGAACTAGTCAAAACTAAATCGAACCTACATATACCGATACACTATGTTAACTAATATTAAATAAATATAATATACGGTGGAGACACAGTTTTTAATTGTGTTTTCAGTCTGGATCTGTGAGAAGATTAATATCGTAAGTCTCCAGAATGTGGCAACTTGTTATTGGGTGCGTGTTAAATTAATGTTTGACATAGTACCTGTTAGTTGCCCGAGAAACAATATTAAATCAATAAATATATTTTAATATTAGTTATATTATAAAGACGGTTTTATATGACAAAATAAAAGATAGGGTTAAATTAAAATTATTTCTGAAAACAGAAATAATTTTTACTAATATCTATACAAAATACTAAACATTAACAAAATCACAAATTATATAATAATTTAAATTTACCTAAAAACAGAGAAACGGCATTAAAAGCTTGTATTTTTTATGAGTTTTTTTTATAAAATGATAAAAAATATAACTAGTATATAAAAAAAGAAATCAAATAAAAGAATGGAACAAATCAAAATAAGTATTAGCTATGTAAGTGAGATTGACAAGGTGTAAAAAAGAATGAATTTAAATAAAATAAACAAAAAATATAATTAATCAAAAAATATAATTTTATTTCATTCATTCAAATAATCAATCAATTTATAGAATTTTGCAGAATACAGGGAACTGAAAAATACTAACAGACGAGAGAGAGGATGATTCGACATCGCATCCTGGATCAGCCACTTATAAAAATGTTTTCTGAAAAGTTCTCCGCCTGTTTATTTGCTCCCCGTCGGTCGCTAATGGAAAATATGTAGACCCTTCTCATTGGTTGCATAGTTTTCGGGTGTCGTACCGCCATATATTCTTCAGATCTATAGATGAAAGAAGAAGTATAAAATTGGACTAAGAAATAAGATAGGTATTAGACGAATGTGTAAGGCAAAGAAGGATCAGGAAGGAACAGAATGATCTATAGAGAGCTAAAACATGATTCCAAAAAATATAGGTACCTACAAAACAACTTATATGCATAAATTATTGCCATGCATTGAATTTCGAGGGCAAAAGTTACACTTGCAACATGAAGTTTAAAAATTTATTAGTGAATGGATACTTTGGCCTTCTTTGATATATATTTGTCTTATGCCTATAGTTTTCTCCATTGCTCATTATAAAAAAACATAGGTACATCATCTTCTTGTCCTATGTCAGGTTATTTTGAACGTTAGTCTCTCATATTTTTAAGCGTATTTTTTTACATCAATTTCGCAACGGGGATCATGTAGAGAGTGCACACTATGAGTTTCGTTGTGATGTGTTTGTATGTTGTTAAAAAGGATAATCCGTACGGCGTACGGATTATCCTTTTTGTGTCCTCTCTACCGCCTCATCAACATTGATACACTGTCTCATACATGCTCATCTTGGTAGTATTGCAATTTTTTTTTAATTTCACAACAGGTATCATGTAGAAAAACATACTATGTGTTTCGTAACAATGTTTTTGTGTGTATGGTGTATTGTGAAACTTTTGTCCTCTAGGAATCTTATATTTGTTTAAGAATCTAATTATACAGGGAAGGGATGAAAAGAACTGTTTTTTAAAAATTTACCAAATGTATTTCAACATTTCTTTATTGTATTGGATATATTTTATTCATTCTGAATCAATCATAACATCAATTACAAAACAGTTTATATTACATTTAAAGATTTTCTTGATGAGTTAGCTTATTGCTTTACATTTACCTTTCCAAGCAAGAATTGTTAGCCACCTATCAATAATTGATCATATTTGTTAAACGCTATATCTAATTAATAATTTTAATACCACTGATTGCATAGTTTCATTTTTATAAAAGAAATTTTAAAAGGAATCGTTTATAAATTGAGTAAGAAGATAAAATTAAAGCTATAAAAATATATTTTTTTATAATTTTACTACACCTTTATGAAATAAATGATATAAATGTTAAATCATGATCTTCTTTAATATATTATTTAATACGTATCCATACTTTTTATTACTTGACCATTCAACATCAAAAAACACATTTATGTTATATCGCCAAATTACAATTTCCTTGAAGATATATTTTTCAAGGATTAAAATTCTTATGTATCTTATAGTATATTTTACATTCCTTTTGGGTTTAGTAAACCTATTTTTTTATATGATAAAACATGAAAATAGCCCAAGCGTCCTCATTCATCAGTATTATTTGTCTTTTCATCGGTTGAGATGAACGAAATCAAAGCGAGGGCAATCCATCTTATTTTCCTTGAAATCACCATACTGCCATCTCCAAACGCTCTGGTAGGAAGAAAAATACTGACAAATTCAAACTAATGAAATACAAATAAAGGAACTGCCAAAACTCGTTTCATTCCCGTGGACTTTATTTTATTAATGAATTTAACTCCCGCCCATGGTGACAGGCAAGAGCTAACGACTCGAGCTGACGTCTCGGAAGAATGAGAACTAAGAGAGGGAAGAAGAGTAGGAGAAGGAGTAGTTGATGGTTGGGAGACGGTCCCCAGATATAGCCGCTGTCACTGGTGGGAATTGAACCTAGCCTTAGGCGATAGGTCAATAGTGCGACAATTAATTATTTCCGTTATGCCTTGCGAAACAGAAAGAAATTCTGGCTTTTTTTATCGAGAGCTTGCACAAAAATGAGCTTTTGATACAAAGGCTTAAACAATAGATCATTTTTAAAACTCTTTCAAACAATATTCAACTTCATAACTCGAAACTAAATTATTATTGATAAAAACATTTATGAACAAAGGATTAGATTTCTGTCACTGAAATAAAAATGAAAAAAAAATCTGATTTAAAAAGATAAGAATAAAGATTATTTAAACGAACATCTGGTTTTAAAATCTCGGTGTATGTATGTTATAAACGACGATTTTTAACAATAATATCTTGTAAATTATAGTTATAACCTCAATAAGGATTATTTTTATTGAGGCATATTTATTTTATTTACATGTTTCAGTATAATACATATCATAATGGTATACATAATAAAAATATTGAAATTTTACTATCTCACTAGGCTGAATGCCTGTTCTGAGGTAGTACCTACTCTTAAAGCATTTAGACAAAGGTTAAATATTGAGGGTACATATATTATAAAGATTACATAATTAAGAAAATGCATTTATACTGGATTTGTCAGATAATATAGATGCTAAATATATATGTATGTGTGCAAATTTAACTTAAAATGTGTGTAAGTGCTGTTTCCGATCCCTGTCTGCCCTTATTCATAAGCCAAAGTGTTACCTGACGCTTGAAATTGTTGTGCGTGGAGGAGGGTAGTGTATCGTCATTAATAATATTATATATTTTTGGAGCAAGATATCTGTAATGTCTTTGTCCGTAAGTAGTGCGTGTCCAAGGTGGTAGAATTCGTATGTATTCAACTGAACAATCTGACTTCAAGAACATTGAATTGTTTAAATAATTCTTCCGACGGGTACCTATACGGTTTCTTGCATATGGTTCTCAATATATTTTGCGATTTGACTAAAGGATACAATAATGTTTCATATATTTACCAAATAGAAATTATCTTCTTCAAAACTTGGGAAATCAATATGTACGGTCATTTGACTTTTTTAACACTTCCTTACTTAAAAATGAACTAATATCAATGCTTTTCAAAAACAGGCAATCGCTGCTAATAATGTAATATCGTTTGAAATGTGATATTATTTAAATTTACTTTATCTTAAAGATGTAATTTTTTTTCACTTTATATTATTTTTTTTATATTTAACTACTGTTTTTGTAATAGTAGTTTTTCTTTTTTTTCTTTTTAAGTATGTTTATGATTGTTTTATTTTTTCTTTTGCAATTCAATGTTTGTACTTAATTATAGTTCATGTGTGTAAAAGGCAATTTGCCGTTAATAAAATAAAAAATAAAATAAAAATATTTCATACATTTATTATTAAGAAAAAAAAATAGAATTATTTTCAACGTTTGCGAAAATGTTCATATCTTTTTTATTAATAGAAAAATAAAATAAATATTTTATAGGCATTTATTAATGTTGGCTGCCAAATCGTTATTAAAGATGACTGCAAAATCAATACCTACGGTTATAGAGATAGGTACTACTCCTAAAAATAGTAAAAATTGTTCCAGCCTTCCCTAATAGTTTTCCAAACTGAATGTCACAAAATCGCTCAACACTGACATTCAACAAGAATATAAATATATATTTTCTATCTTCCTTCACATTTTTTATTTATTTCTCAGATACTAGCCAAAGTAAATAAGAATTCGAGTCTTCAGACTAGAGAATTAATTATTTGTAAATTCTTACCTATTTTAAGAAAAAAAAATATCTTAAGAAATATAAAAGAAGTTAGTTCCACCTTACATTTTATATTCAGAGTGAAATTATTAAAGGATCATAAAAAAATAACCATATTAACCATTAGAGTTGAAAGTACCAATACTCTTATACTAGAGTGTATCAACAATCCAAATGCAGTTGCAATAATTGTTAAATTTTCAGTAAAAAAAAACAAAAAAAAATTTAACCATTAGAGTTGAAAATACCTATACCTACTCTTATACTTTAAAACATACTAGAGTGTATCAATAATCCAAATGCAGTTGCAATAATTGTAAAACTATCAGTAAAAAAAAACAATAACCATATTAACCATTGGAGTTGAAAGTGCCTATACTCTTATACTTTAAAACATACTAGAAAGTATCAATAATCCAAATGCAGTTAAAATAATTGTAAAACTTTCAGTAAAAAAAAATTAACCATATTAACAATTAGAGTTGAAAGTACCTACCTTTACTCTTATGCTTAAAACATAGGTACTATAGTGTATCAATAATCCAAATTCAGTTGCAATAATTGTAAAACTTTCAGTAAAAGAAAAACAATAACCATATTAACCATTAGAGTTGAAAGTTCCTATACTATTGTACATTACTAGTGTACCAATAATCTTAATACATTTTTAATAATTGAATAACTTTCAGTAAATAAAATTCAGTTAAGTTATAACAAATTCTGTAAAAAAAGTAACTCATAAAGCCAAAAGAACTGGTGTAATAAATTTGTTCAGAAATTGTTAATATCAATTTAAAACATTATCTTGAATTAAATAATAATAATAAATTATTTATATAGCGCCGTTTAAATCTTCAAGAATTGACCTTGAATCAAAGAAGACTCAATATACATCCTTAGATTTGTACCTATACTTACGCATTTTTAAAATATAAATTTAATTTTTTGTAAAATGTAAACATTAACCTCAAGACAGAGAGATACATGGTGAATATTCTTGCCGTGTATAATGTGGGTACATCCAGTGTTGTGACCCTGGGAAGGAACGCAATCTTTTTGCAATTATTCATCAAAACGTCACGTCATGTCGGTCCAAAGGCCTGTCTCTTTTAAACCATAGACAACACATCCTTTTTAACCATACCACCGTGTTTAATATTTATTTCCTACCCAACAGACGAAATGAACTTAATTATTGTGCAATTTTATATTTGGTGCGTCGTAACACTTTAACCTTTTTGATGTACATAATATTTGTTGTGTCATAATACTTAAACCTTTTTGAAGTACACAATAATAAATTAATACCACGACATTAAACATTTGCATCAACAATTTTGTCTTCCTTATAATAATTTAAAGAAAGAGGTACATGTCTTATTTGTATTTTTGCTTATTTCTTTTTAATAATTGGAAGCATGTACTGTGTACTGTCCTTTGTAAAATAACATAAATATTATATAGTAAAGCAATGATGGTGTTAGTGTGTGTGTGTGTGTGTGTGTGTGTGTTTGTCTCACGTCTTTTGAAAACATAAGAGCATCTAAAAATCTAATTTATGTGCATACATGTGCCAGTATACCTGACGCAGTGTCACGCTTAAAAAATGTAATAAAAATGTTGAATTATTAAATATATTTCAATAGTTATTTTATTTACCTCTACAAAATTTTCTATGTCAAATCTGTCAAAAAAGTGTACTTTTTGCACTCAAAAATCTATTTAATTAGAAGTTTGGAGAACGTTTTTATAAGAAAAAATTATATTTCGTTTTTCTGGCTTTCAACAAACCAATGTAGGTACCTACCTATTCGAAAAATATAACGTGTCTTTTGCTTCGTATACGTGGAAATCGCCCCACTTTTCGGCGAAACGGCTCTAGATATTTGGCGACAACTATACATAATACCAAACCAACGAAATTTCCTATAATATTCCTTTTCTTCTTCTTTTTTATAGACTTTCGGGTGAGTTTTCATACAAACAATTTTCTACAGTCTAATTCCTCTTCTTTTTATTTTTTGAAGACCTTTGGGTGATTTTCATACAAACTATTTCCTTAAGTCTAATTCTTCTTCCTCTTTTATGAAGACCTTTGGAACAGTTCATATATAAACTATTTTCTATAGTCTAATATTTCTTTTTTTTAATGTGGCGACTGCTGTGAAAAAGACGAAAAAAGATTGAATATATAAACAGTTCATAGAAATGATTGGAAAACAAAAGGATAAAGAGAGGAAGAAGAAATCGGATATAGATATTTTTGCTTAAGATATTTTTTGCAAAAATATCGGGATAAATATGTTGTGATGTTGCATTAATGCTTCACGTTTAGTAAAGAAACCTAAAAAATTATTTTCTATTCAGCGCCATTTCAAAATAAGAGTTTTTTTGGTTTATTTACTTAACCTGATGTACCTATTAATGCAACGTCACAACATATTTTTTCCAGATATTTTATACTTCTTTAATTTAAAATAAACATATTTCCTCTCAGAATACCGTACAAATTTTCTTGGACAATATCAACCACTTGCTCCATGTCTGCGTGCAATGTATATTTTCTTCATTAATACGTCAACTTTCATTGTATCAATGACATATATAATGTTTTTATCTAATTTTATTTCCTGTTCTTACACTGTCATACATCTTCCTACAGCATTTTTATTCTCCACACTATGGAATAGGGGAGAGTCATGATTTCAAAAATTTTAGCGTATTTTTTACATCAATTTCTCAACGGGTATCATGTAGAGAGTGCACACTGTGAGTTTCGTCATGATGTGTTTGTATGTATGGCGTATGGCGTACGGCGTATGGCGTTCGGCGTATGGCGTACGGCGTACGAAAAATTCTTTTTGTATCCTCTCTACTGCCCATAATATAAGTCCGATTGACTTCATATTGATATCATATGTGTTAAGTCCATAAACTTAGAGCTGATTAGTTTTCCATAGACAACGGTTCATTTTTTCTCAATGTTTCTTTATGATTTCATCTATTAAAACTGAAAAATATTACTACTATTCATACAACACCAAGAATCTTCATAAAATTGTATTCAAAGTTGGTCAATGTTAAAAGAAAAATATTCAACGGTTTCAAAAATTATATTTTATTTAATGGATTTTTGTATGAAACTTATTTATTTATTTATTATATATACGCCCTTAATAGGGCATTTACAAAAAAATACAGGATAAATAGAACAATGTAGGCACAACAAAACAACAATAAGTGTTAATACATCAATTATATAGGTACATAATAAAAAAACGTAAGTAGTTAAAGGAAGAACAATATAAAACAACATAATACAATATAATAAAGAAAATAGAGATATTGATAAAAAAAAAAACTAGACATAAAAGAAGAAAAAAAATAAACAGTATTACATATTCAATTTAAACAACAAAAATAAGCAAAGTAAGAATCAAAAATTATAATATGCGTTAAGCATCCTTTTGAAACCATCTATAGTGTATAGTGTAACCATTTATATGTAACAAGAGAATTTTTTTATGTTTGGCAATGTTCAATTCTTTGATTTCATATTGATATAAGAATAGCTTGAACTTAGAACTGATTAGCTTTTCATAGATATCATAAAATTTCTTCATATGATATCACGTGTCAAAATTGTCAAAATGCTCTCACGCTCTTTACAACAAAATTTATCTGTTCTCATTAAAATATTTCATACAACATAAGCATTCTTCACCATATTGCATTAATAGTTTGTCTATCTTAACATGAAAATATACTATCGTTCGATAATTTATATTCCTGGTAGTAAAATTTAGAATGAATAAAAATTTATATAATAAGATAAATTTCTTATGTATGGAAAAGTTCAGTAATTTGATTTCATGTTATAATGTTAAGAACTTGAACAGAGAAATGATTAGCTTTCCATAAATAACAAAAAAAAATTTCAAATGATATCACGAGTCAAAATTTTCAAAATGCTCTAACGCTCTATAAAACAAAATTTATCTGCTTTTACTAAAATATTTCATACGACATATTATAAGCAATATTCGCCATACTGCATTAAATTTTAAGCAATGATGGTAACGGAGAAGGGAGATCTTTAAACAAATATAAAATTTTAAAACTTATTCAAACTCATTTTTTTTTCAAAATAGTGAGTTGATTATCATGTTTTATCAGGCAAACATTTTCCTGTATCAATCATATCGAAGGGAATGCAAAAATTCAGCGTTCCGTCTATGAAAACAAGTCTATACCTAGTAATATTATCTATCTATTGTTTATTTGAAATGAACTTCGTCGGCCTTCGTGGCTCAGTTGGTTAGGTATCTGACTGCTGATCCGAGGGTCCCGGGTTCGATTCCCGGTGGAGACACAGTTTTTAATTGTGTTTTCAGTCTGGATCTGTGAGACGATAAATATCGTAAGTCTCCAGAATGTCGCAACTTGTTATTGGGCACATGTTGAATTAATATTTGACAAAGTACCTGATTGTTGACTGAGAAGTAATGAATAAATAAATAAAAATGTTATCAATTCATAGAATCTCAAATAATACATTTTGGGTCCTTAACCTCATTTAACCAATGTGATATTTTTAGGCATCCATTATCTTACATAAAACCAATTACAACTAATGTAATATATCGTGTTTGGCATATAATGGTTAACAAAAAAGTAATGAGTATGCGTCGTGCGTAATTAAATACATACATTGAACTTTAAATATTCGTTGTGTTGTGAGAGTCTTTTAATAAACATATTTAAGATATAGAAATATCCAAAAATACATCATTTACTTATAACCGAACCAATACCTCTTTATAAATTTATATTCACAACTACTCCATTATTAATTTTATATTTTTATATTATTTTGTTTATTTACAGCTGATTCAACTTTTTATTTAAAACTACTTGTACTTATAAAAATACTCATTAAATATTGTTCTTCCTCGCAGCTTACTTCAAAATTTAACAAGGAAGAAAATCCAACTGTAAAAGACGACATTGTAAAGGAAAATGTCGATAATAATGTAAATTCTTCGAGCAAAGTGTATATTATATATTATTGTATGTGTATGTACATATATGTAGTATACCCTTGAAGGATTGAAGGAAGGCAACTTTCAAAATAATATTTTGGTTTTATTTCGAGGCGTCACATGCAATGAATCTAATAAAAGTGTTTACCTAGGACGATACTCAATGTGCCATCCATCTGTTTGTGATATATGTTTTATGAAACTGTATGATTTGATAACATTTCGGTTCCGAATGAATAATACTCGTAAATATCCAGAGAAACACAAACTGAGTAGGTACCTTCCCCCCAACTCATTTATCCATGTAAGGTTCTTCTAGTAGATGAGACAAAAACATTGCCAAACCGGAACCACTTGCAAATATTATTATGCCTAACCGAAGTGTTCTATATTGGTATTTTTTTCCATACGAGTAAAGTATTCGAATATATTTTTATTATTGCATATGCGCAAACATTGGATTTTTTCCCTGTCGGGAGTCAAAGATATTTTTTAACAGATTTTTAATTATCTCAATAGAGACGAAGTTGGAATATTTATTGTAGGAGAACCGGGAAATCAAGGCACCTACAGGGCTTACGACCTGTCATCGGCTGGTTTACGTGATCACTTTATGCGCTTGCGCCACGTTCACCAATTATGCCTTTTTAAAATTGAATTGATAGGGATCTCATTAAAAAGGCATAATTGGTGAACGTTGCGCAAGCGCATAAAGTGATCACGTAAACCAGCCGATGACAGGTCGTAAGCCCTGTAGGTGCCTTGATTTCCCGGTTCTCCTACAATAAATATTCCAACTTCGTCTCTATTGAGATAATTAAAAATCTGTTAAAGAATAAAGTATATCTTTCGTGGTTTCGGCCATCCCCTCAACACGTTCATTTGTTTTTTTTTCGTTGCATCATAAATGTACATTTTTCATTAAGTGTTTTGCAGAACAGTTTATTTCATACATATTTGTAGCGGATCAACAAATAAACTATCCGTCTCCTCACCTACAAATCTTTCAACAGTATCAGTCACTTAATTGTTACGATATGTATGTTGTTTCCATTACATGTTCATTTTAAGTTTATTGTAAAATTTTAAGAATGAAGAAGGTTTTACTATATAAACGAAAAACTAATATATAAGTATTTATAAAGCGTTTGGTCATAATTCAGTAGGTACATCACGTCAGATACCTACATATTAGTCCGAGAGATAGCAACGTTTTCGATGAATATTTTTTTAAACTGTTTATTGTTTTCTTTCTCATTGAATAATAATTTGTACATGTATGTTATTCGTAACTATTAAATTCACCCGTTTGTGAAATATATAACCCACTGTTACTGAAATATGTAACAAAAAGAAGTACAAGGTATTTTTTTCCGAAATCTTCCCGGATGTGCAAATATGGATGTGCTCTACAAATCACCAAGTTTCGTTGGCAAAAATATATATTTGATAATACCTACCTGAGGTGTGTTATGTCTGTTCATTAAATAATTGATAATACACAATGTATGTATAGTGATGAAGGGTTTCAATCAGAAGAGCTACTTACTTGATTAATACTGGTTTATCAAAACAAATAAAATTATAATATCATTAATAACTTAATTAATTTGTGATGTCGTGTGTCGGAACTAATAGATAAAGATTTAACGCGACTGTGATCTATTGAACGATCAACACATGAATAAAGATTTGTAGGTTTGTATAATATTAACGGCGGTAGGCTATGGTTCCTTGAAGTATTCGAGAATCATGATATCAGGCAATACATAATGCAGCTGACCAGGTGCAGCTACAAATTGATGAAAAAAAATTTCTAATTCGATATGTATTTCATCCACGGTTTCTCAGGGATCCATTTTGGGGACTTGTTTAATATATATAATATATATAAATGACATTGGTAACTGTTTTAGGAAGAGTGATTATGTTATCTATGCTGACGATATGAATTTTTATTTGAAATTTATACGACCGAATCATCGATAAATGATTGTGATAAATGATTTTAGGTCTCCAAGGAGACCTAAATCGCCTCGCATTTTATTGTTAAGAAAATAAATTATCACTAAATATTTAAAAAATGTCATTCTATATCTTTAACAAGGAACAGGAATCCATTTAGTTGTAACTATAGAATAAACAATGAGTTAATTAACCAGAAAACAGAATGCAGAGATTAAGGAGTAAAAAATGTTCCTTTGTTTTATTATTATGTAGTATGAGTACTCATCTTTTGAAAAAAAAACTACCAGAATAAAACAGTCGGTCTGACAAACAGTCGTACCTCCTGTGAGTAATTCCTCCTGTTTTTATCAATACAAAGAATAAAACAAATAAACAAATAATGACATTATTCGGATTTTCTTCTGTTAAAAATATTGTTTCATTTTCCTTCAAGTAAATATATATTAAAGTAACAAAATTTTACAACACAGAGGTAAATGAACGACTTAATGATGTTAGATTGATCGACTGCCTGAAATTTCAGTGGCAGTATTTTGTTACAAAAGATGTTAGAATCGTTAGTTATCTACGTATTCTGAATAATTAATTAGTGAAGTCTCGCGAAAAACAAAAAGGAAATTAAGGTTATTCTCAGAAGAGCTACAAACTCGATTCTTTTATAAATTATAGCGATAATGGATTATTTCGCAAAACAGCCAAAATCTCTATGATGTGTGAAATTGTACATAAAATCATGGTTGTCTCTTATACCTGATTTACACCAAATTAATATCAAGTCAAGAATGTAAATATATTGGTGTAAATACCCTGGGCAGTAGCGAGTCAACTTGGCTTGCAAGTAGCCTTGCAAGTTGAAAAAAATATAATCGCTTTCTTATTTCTTCGACAAGTTACGCCTCTCGTGCGCGGCAATTGATTCGCTACTTACCGAGTGTAAACAGTCAATTAGCACAGTGAATACAATAAAAGTAGACGAAAGTGCGCACGGCGCGTATTTATCATCAAATAGGTATATGCGATGGTGTCTCAGCGTGTGTGAATGTGATCTCAGCGACAAACAAAAATATGTAGGTACTGTCTGTAATGTAGGTAAACGGTCACTTGCCTATCCGCCACTTAACTTAACACTAAACTGGTGTAAATCTGGGGGGCAAGTCCGGCAAACGGTGAAATTACCCTCACGATTACCCATATCATGAATATAATTATCATATAGTTATATAATATATTAAGATATAATACAACTCCAAAAGAATCATATCCATGATATGCGTAAATCAAAACTTACAAGATAACCTATATCACGGATATAATTTTCATATGATAATTAAATCCATTATACGAGTAATCAAAGGGGTTTTGATTTCACTGTTTGCCCAAACTTGCCCCCCTGGTATTATATTCTCTCAGTCGAAAGTCTTAACACACATCAACATGAGCACTTAACCTTAAATTTCACCTACAGAGCTAACGGCCTGTCATCGGCTGGTTTACGTGATCACATCAAGCACTTGCGCAACTTTCAGCAATATTGCCTTTTTCCATTGAATACACAAAACAATTTAAATTTGAAACATGTAAATGAATCGCATGGTATTTTCCTTCACTTAAAAAAAATACTTTCGCCATCTACAAGAATGACCTTTTTCAAACGTCATCCATTGAGAAATTGGATCGTAAACATTGAATGCTACGATCTTTCGATCACATAAAGAATGAGAAAAGATGAAAAAAAAAGCGATTTTAAACAGAGTCCATTGACATTATTAATACAGCCACAACCAGGTTAAGGCAGCGAACATGACTAGATATCTATAAACAGATTTACAAGTAGGTATGAGCACAAAGTGGACATCAAGTAACTAAGTATTTAATTAGTCATTTTTTAAGCAGTAATATAATATAATATGTACTTGCTTCGGCAGTACATATACTAAAATTGGAACGATACGATAATATAATATGTATTCTATATATTATGTTATTTTCAATTTAACAAGTAAGGAGACATCTGTGTAAATTGTTAATTAATAATAAGTAG
Organism: Molanna angustata; assembly: GCA_963576475.1. Lineage (NCBI taxonomy): Eukaryota > Metazoa > Arthropoda > Insecta > Trichoptera > Molannidae > Molanna > Molanna angustata. Next base: position 26,783,748 of record OY754968.1, on the reverse strand, counting down.
CAGGGTTTAGAACCATACTAGGGGATATTTTTTATTTTATTTTATTTATTTTATTTTATTTAATTGAGCACAGACACAGGCATAAATGCCCAAAATTTTCTGCGCATAATAGTTATACATAGGAAGTACATTGTTAGTATTGTATGTAGGTATACTGCTTCCTACCTACACTACACTATGCAGTGTACGGAAGGTGCAGTGTCTATTTTATATACCTACACATATAATATTATTATGTTGCGGGTGGAAGTTACATAGCAAGTTCACAGTTGTAGACCCAAAGATTTTTATCTTTGAGTCCGCTACAATTTAAACAAATGAAATATGAATACACAAATTAAACAAATGAAATATGAACACAAAAATTAAACAAATGAAATATGAGAATTAAACAATAATTGAATATGAAAAAATAAACAGAGAAGGTATACATAAATTTATGCAATAGAATTAAGATGTTACGAACTGGGATATTATGTGTTTTTTGAAGGTTAATTTGGAGTTTGAGAATATATCAATATTATTAATTTGATGAAATGAGTTGTACCTATATTCTGATTAGGCGAGGAACTGGAGAGAAATAACTGATATTTGTGTTAAAGAATTGTAAGTTAAAAATATTTCTAATTGTAGTATTTCTAATTGGTACTGTTATTTGAATTTGTGGAAGGATATTTGGTACATCTAACTGATAATTTAATATTTTATATAGTATCATGATATCTGCGATTTTACGTCTATTGTTTAATGATATCAGTTGAATTTAAAACAGCCTGTCATTATAACATTCAAATTGATGGCTTATCCCCTCTCTAAAAACCAAAATTCGTGTTAGTCTTCTTTGGACAGATTCTATTGTTTTTATGTATTTGTCGTAATTTGGAGACCAGATTGTGGATGCATATTCTAGTTTACTTCTTATTAAATATTAATATAGTATTATGGTAATTTTAGAGCTATTAAAAAGTTTTGTTATTCTTAAAATAAATCCTAGCATTTTGTATGAACTTTTTCTTATATTATCTATATGGATATGAAATTTTAATGTCGTATCAAATATGACGCCTAAATCGTTAACTGATTTATTAACGTACTAGCTTTTATGTCCCGCCGTTGGCCAAGAATGTAAAATTGTGAAAGAAAAAGCAATCGTTTTTATAATATTGTCACCCAATTATTTTGCAATATCAGACTATAAAAAGTGGTTTGAAATTTGATTGAGTTTAAGTATTGTAAAATGTTCAAGTGATGGCCACAACCCATTCTTTTTTATATATTGCTATAAAGTGTGAATGAAGTATAATATTTATACAATTTCTGCTCGCATGGACTATGCGTAATGGTTTTAAATATGACTGTTTATCAACGTTGTAAAGAGATTGGTTTGGCCACAACCCCCATTTTTAAATATTATCATCGAAAACAAATTGTAATGTGTACCTATTGAAAATTTAGTAATTTTCGATGTTGGGATGTGGTTAAAATTTGATTAAACAAACGTAGGTACTGAAAAGATCTAGTATTGGTCACATCCCATTCGTTTTTATATTTTTTCATCAAGTGTGCATTATATTTTTGCTCAATTTGACTGAAAGTCTTCATTAACGAAGAAGAAGAAGACTTGAACTATAGTAAATAGTTTTTAATTTGAATATAAATGTTGTGAAGAGTTCAGTAATGGCCACAACCCCCATTCTTTAAATATTAGGTGTTGAAAATTATTCAAAATAGGATGATATAAATGGTTTAAATTTAATTAAACAAAAGTATTGAAAAGATTCTAGTGCAGGTTATATCGTCACATCCCATATCCCATTCATTTCATATGTATTTTCATCAAGTGTGCATATCGTTAATAATATTTCTGCACAATAGACTATTAGACTTAAAACTAACCCAAAAGACTAAATAAAAAAGAGAAAAATAAGTATAAGACTATAAGAAATAGTTTGTATAAAAAACTATTCCAATGGTCTACATAAAATAAGTAAAAATACATATACCTAATAGAAGAATTAGACTATTGGAAATATATTGTATAAAAGCTCACCCAAAGGTCTACAAAAAAGAAGAAGAAGAATATTTAGACTATTGGAAATAGTTTGTATAAATACTGACCAAAAGGTCTACATGAAAGAAAATGAATAAGACTATTGGAAATAGTTTGTATTAAAACTCTCCCAAAAGTCTACGTACTTAAATGAAGAAGAATAATAATTAGACTAAAGGAAATAATTTTTATAAAAAAATGACCCAAATGTATACATAAAAGAAGAAGAAGATGATTTAGACAATAGGAAATAGTTTGTATAAAAACTGCCCTAAAGGTCTACATAAAATTAAGAAGAAAAAGAATTAGACTCCAGGACCCGCCGCTTCAGGCCCTTCAGTACCTCCCGTCCCTTTAATTCCTCATTACGTCCCTTCCCATCAGGCCCTTCAGTACCTTCCGTCCCTTCAGGCAGTTTTATACCTCCCGTCCCTTCAGGCCCTTTAGTGCCTCCCTTCCCTTCATTACATCCCGTCCCATCAGTCGGTTAAGAAAAGTTTAAATCCAGAAACCATCCTAGAAGAACCGCGAAGAGATGAAAGAACCTTCTTTTCCCAGGATGCTCTACTTAATAGGTAAAATGACTAAATACACGAAGAAGAAGAAAAAAGTTTAAACCCAGATACCTGCGAAGAGATGGAAGGACAGTTGGACCTTCTTCTCCCAGGATTCTCCAACTTCATAGGTAAAATGAGCAAAAATACACGATGAAGAAGAAGAAGAAGAAATAAGTTTAAATCCAGATACCTGCGAAGAGATGGAAGGAAAATTGGACATTCTTCTCCCAGGTTAGTCCACCTTCAAAGGTAAAATGACCAAATAGACGATGAAGAAGAAGAAGAAAAAAGTTTAAATCCAGAAACCTGCGAAGAGATGGAAGGAAAATTGGACCTTCATCTCCCAGGATAGTTCATCTTCATAGGTAAGATGACCAAGTACACGTTGAAGAAAAAGAAGAAAAAAGTTTATATGCAGAACCCGTCCTGGAAGACCTGTGAAGAGATGGAGGGACAGTCGGACCTTCTTTTCCCAGGATACTCCCCCTTCATAGGTAAAACGACCAAATACACGAAGAAGAAGAAGAATAAGAAAAAAGTTTAAATCCAAAAACCATCCTCGGCATACGCTCGACAATTCACCAAAGTTTCATTATAATCGGACAAACGGTTGATAAATAAATAAATAAAATAATTTTCCTATAGGAAATCAGTATAGGTATATTATTGTTGATTTGTAAGTACCTACCTACAACAACCTTCTAAATAAATTCGATTCCTAACAAATTTTATTTGAATATCACATTCTTTCTGTAGCCATGGAAACGATTCGAACACGTAAGTAATATCGAATGGTTCGGATACATTTTTTGAATATGTAGGTACCTACATTGGTTTGTTCGATGCCATAAAAATGAAAATTGTCAGAAAAATCAAATATTATTTACAAATTATGCAATTTTATTATGCCTATATCTTTACTAATAAATAACACATTTTTACAATATATGTCTTAAAACTTGCCGTAATGTCTTGTGTTTCATTTTATTATTTCATATTTACATTTATTTCAAAGGTTTATTATTTTCAAGAACATATTCATTCGGTGGGAAAATGAAATATTGTATGAAAAGATATTAAAATGGCGGCGTTTATGTACAAAAGGCTTACTTTAAAAATAAGTTAAACATTATAATTATACCAAATATTCACCATGTTTTTCACTTAAACGCTAAGTTATACTTCAAAATATATTTTTTTTGTGTAAATACCTACTTCTAACTTCTAAACTAACAGATATTTGCGTGCAAAATGTACACTTTTTTGACAGATATGACTTGGAAAATTTTGTATGAAAAAAATAATTATTTAAATATTTTTAAAATTCAGCATTTTTATCGCATTCTTTTTAGCGTGACACTGCATCAGGTATACTGGTACATGTTCGCACTTAAATTAGATTTTTAGATGCTCTTGGTTTTTCAGAAGGCGTGAGACAAACACACACACACACATACACACACACATACACTAACATTTTGATTGCTTTATTACTTTAGACTAGCTTTTATGTCCCGCCGTTGGCCAAGAATGTAAAATTGTGAAGAAATAAGCAATCGTTTTTTATAATATTGTCACCCAATTATTTTGCAATATCGGACTATGAAAAGTGGTTTGAAATTTGATTGAGTTTAAGCATTGTAAAATGTTCAAGTGATGGCCACAACCCATTCTTTTTTATATATTGCTATAAAGTGTGAATGAAGTATAATATACAATTTCTGCACGCATGGACTATGCGAAATGGTTTTAAATATATGACTATTTATCAACGTTGTAAAGAGATTGGTTTGGCCACAACCCCCATTTTTAAATATTATCATCGAAAACAAATCTATTGAAAATTTAGTAATTTTGGATGTTGGAATGTGGTTAAAATTTGATTAAATCATGTACCGAAAAGATCTAGCGTTGGTCACATCCCATTCGTTTTTATATTTTTTCATCAAGTGTGCATTATATTTTTGCACAATTAGAGCGATAGACTTAAAATTGACACAAAAGTCTACATTAACGAAGAAGAAGAAGACTTAAACTATAGTAAATAGTTTTTAATTTGAATATAAACGTTGTGAAGAGTTCAGTAATGGCCACAACCCCCATTCTTTAAATATCGTCAACGAAATCAAATATGAAGGTGTTGAAAATTATTCAAAATAGGATGATATAAATGGCTTAAATTTGATTAAACAAAAGTATTGAAAAGATTCTAGTGCAGGTTACATCGTCACATCCCACATCCCATTCGTTTTTACATATGTATTTTCATCAAGTGTGCATATCTCATATAGATATGCACACTTGATATCATATATAGATATATTTTTCCATTCTTATAATCAATTCCGGGAGAGGGTTAGGTGCGAGTGCGGACGTATATCATAATGACGAAAGGTGTTGTGACATACCATAGTTTCTCTACCTCTCACATTCCTCCACTTTTCTTTTTCTATTCCTACAGTTCCTCCCCCATCTCCGTCATTATCCTTGTTGCTTTTGTTATGTATATATTTTTTTTTAGTTTTTTTTTATATTTTTTTTTAGTTTTTAATAGGTATAAAATATTAATATTTTTTCAGAATCAACTGTAAATATGTACTTTGTGGACAGTTTTTTGGCCTTGATTTATTATTCATTGTTTTATATTCATATTAGTTAATGATGCTGTTATTGTCCCAAATAAACCAAATAAATAAATAAATAAATATCGTTAATAATATTTCTGCACAATAGACTATTAGACTTAAAACTAACCCAAAAGTCTAAATAAAAAAGAGAAGAATAAGTATAAGACTATAAGAAATAGTTTGTATAAAAAACTATCCCAATGGTCTACATAAAATAAGAAAACATACACAAAATAGAAGAATTAGACTATTAGAAATAGATTGTATAAAAACTGACTAAAAGGTCTTCATAAAAAAAAGAAGATTAATCTATAGGAAATAGTTTTGTATAAAATTCAACAAAGAAAACGAAGAAAAAGACTAAAGGAAATAGTTTGAGTAAAAACTGTAAAGTCTTCATAAAATTAAGAAGAAAAAGAATTAGACTCCATGAACCGTCGCTTCAGACCCTTCAGTACCTCCCGTCCCTTCAATCCATCATTACGTCTCTTTCAATCAGGCCCTTCAGTAACTCCCGTCCCTTCAGGCCCTTTTATACTTCCCATCCCTTCAGGCCCTTTAGTGCATCCCATACCTTCATTGCATCCCGTCCCTTCAGTCGCTTAAGAAATGTTTAAATCCAGAAACCATCCTGGAAGAACCGCGAAGAGATGAAAGGACCTTCTTTTCCCAGGATACTCCACCTTCAAAGGTAAAATGACTAAATACACGAAGAAGAAGAAGAAAAAAGTTTAAATCCAGATACCTGCGAAGATATGGAAGGAAAATTGGACCTTCTTCTCCCAGGATAGTCCTCCTTCATAGGTAAAATGACCTAATGCATGATTAAGAAGAAGAAGAAGAAAAAAGTTTAAATCCAGAAATCTGCGAAGAGATGGAAGGACAGTCGGACCTTCTTTTCCCAGGATATTCCCCCTTCATAGGTAAAATGACAAAATACACGAAGAAGAAGAAGAATAAGAAAAAAGTTAAAATCCAGAAACCATCCCGGGCATACGCTCGACAATTCACCAAAGTTTCATTTTAATCGGACAAACGGTTTAGGAGTACATCGCATACATGCATAAATAAACAAATAAAATAATTTTCCGATAGAAAATCAGTATATTGTTGATTTGTAAGTAAATAGTAATAGGTAGGTACCTACCTACAACAATGTTCTAAATAAATTTGATTCATAACTTATTTTATTTGAATATCAGAATCTTTCCGTTACCATAGTAACCATTCCAATACGTTAAAAATATCAAATGGTTTGAGACTTTTTTTGAATATGTAGGTACCTACATTGGTTTGTTCGATGCCATAAAAATGAAAATTGTCAGAAAAATCAAATATTATTTACAAATTATGCAATTTTATTATGCCTATATCTTTACTAATAATAAACACATTTTTACAATATATGTCTTAAAACTTGCTGTAATGTCTTGTGTTTCATTTTATTATTTCATAATTACATTTATTTCAAAGGTTTATTATTTTCAATAACATATTCATTCGGTAGGAAAATGAAATATTGTATGAAAAGATATTAAAATGGCGGCGTTTATGTACAAAACGCTTACTTTAAAAATAAGTTAAACATTATAATTATACAAAATATTCACCATGTTTTTCACTTAAACGCTAAGTTATACTTGAAAGTAAATTTTTTTCGTGTAAATACGTACTTCTAACTTTTAAACTAACAGATATTTGCGTGCAAAATGTACACTTTTTTGACAGATACGACTTGGAAAATTTTGTATGAAAAAAATAATTATTGAAATATTTTTAAAATTCAGCATTTTTATCGCATTATTTTTAGCGTGACACTGCATCAGGTATACAGGTACACGTTCGCACATAAATTAGATTTTTAGATGCTCTTGGTTTTTCAGAAGGCGTGAGACAAACACACACACACACACATACACACACACAAACACTAACATTTTGATTGCTTTATTACTTTAGATTAGAAATTTAAGGACAGATGTCTATTATTAATTATTGATTTATTGAAATATATTATTTAGTTGCTATCCAAGAAATGACACATAATTAATAATTATTGATTTGATATTTTGAAAAGGAACACTAAAGATATTTCTTTATTCATTGAAAATTAAGAAATCTCATTCTGGTTACAGACATCGCCTTGTAGACAGTGAACTATAACTTGTAAATATTATACATTGTACTTGTATTACTCTTGAAGTATTGTATTAAACAGAATATTTTAACACAAGAGTTAATCATTTAAAAACTCCTCAAACATCAAAAGATATTCTCATCTGGAGAAGAGAGAATATTCTACACCCAAGTACCAAACCATGAATTGAATCCTCATTCACGTTTGAAAAGTCCTCTGACGTGAATGACAAGCCGCGCAGTTCCAGCGATGTGTACCTATTGTTAATTAAACTGGTTAATAAACAGCTCATTCTCTATCGACCGCTGTCTTGTACGGTGCAACCAAAGCCCGTTAATGAAGATGAAGTGAGCGGTTTTTTTAAAGATAGCAGTGAATAGCGAGGCTTTTCTTTCGTAGAGTCTTCCTTTATCTTGCATCTAATGAAGAGTTCAGGCTGGCCGCGGAAAGGGCGGGACGTGTAATGTTTTGTTTTAACCATAAACAACCGACTTAACGACCCAATCCAAAGGCAATGAATGCTCGAGTGAAGGTACGTGTGGACCTCGCTAGATTACCCTGAAACTCCTCTCTCACTTTTATTAAAATTTCACCAACCGACGCCGGCGGTAGGTACCTAAGGTTAGCCGACATTTTTTATGTATTTCAATTTTCTACTCGTTTTGGAATTTCTAAATTAGCATTCATGAAATACATATATCTGTCCATTATATCATTATGCTGTCTGAACAATAATCATTTCGTATAAATCTCCTGCCGTCATCAAAATGACGGCATTCGCTGCTATGTAAAATGTTCATATTTAAATATTTTGCCTTGTTTCACATACCTACCTACATATTAAAACGTTGTTTTTAGAAATTCATTCATTCATACCATCACGGCATATCTTAAAATGTAGGGTAACCAGCGACAGGTGTGCGGATGTGCATTACCTAGAGAGCAAAACACGTGCTTGTACACCCACATACCAGTCTCGTCTTAAAATGCTCTATCTTCAGAATGGGTGATGAACCTCATTGGTGAACTACGTGAGATGTTATTGTTGCCTGATGTATTTTCGATTACCCGGCTCTTACTAAACAGACTCACAGCCAAACAGTTATGCGACCTATCTTTTTTATTCTTACTGCAAATGAAATGACTAATTACATATTTTATATTAATCTTTTTTTATTAATTTAAATAAATATAAGACTTTAAATTTAGAGTCACACGAGTACAAAATTACATTTTTCAAAATAATGAATGTTTCCTTTCATAATTCGAACTAAAATCTTGTGTTAAGGAAAGCAGTAGCTCTTTGCTTACGACATGAAAATATATAAAAAAGAATCTATAAAACAAAACACATTATTTCAAAAACAAATAAATTAACTCTTATGAATAAAACACACAGTTTTAAAACCAAAAGCAACACAAAAAGATTAAAAAAATATATTTATACTTTTCTATATATTGCGGGTAGCTATTTTGTAATTGAATGTATTTTGAATATATAATTATGCATTTATAATTTTTGTTACAAGATTATAAAGAAAAAATGTGTATCATAAATAAATAAATGAAATATAAATTTCAAATCTAAGAAAAAACATCATCAAATAACAAATAGCACAAACAAATATAAAAATGAACAACAAACACACCAATTTCAGAGAATGGAATGGAATATCGGGAAGAGTGTTTCAAATTGTTTTGAGTTTCTTTGTATATTGTTCGTCATTTGTCTATGTTCATTGCCAGGTTGTTTTTTTGCTTTATCTATAAAATGATGCTGTGTTGTACCTACTTGTTCGAAATAAAGGTGTTATGAGTCCTTCTTTATAAATGTAGAATGTATTACAAAAATACATAAGTATTGGTTAAAAATATCAGAAAACCAACGTTTTCCAACTGTCGATTTGTTCAGGAGAACTTTGTTCTCTTAACATATCGACAATGTATCAAGCCAGGATACGCGAGAATTGTATGCAGAGGTCTACTTTTTTCACGGCTTTTCCAACTTTGAAGTCAAAAAACACCAACTTAGAGGCTTCGCAGCATATATGTTCCATACACGGATTTACTCAGAATTCGGAGTAGAACATTTCGTGTGTCTGTGTGTCTGTGTGTGTGTGTGTGTGTCTGTGTGTCTGTGTGTGTGTCCGTCCCCCCCTTATAACTTTTGATCCGCTCAATTTACAGAGCCCAAAATTTCAGAATATATAAAAAGTTACAGGCCTACAAAACTTTTATACTCAGAATTTTGAATTTTTGTTTCAGTCAGGGGTTATCAACTTTTTAATTTTTATTTTATTTTTCCATATATCTCAGAAACCATAAAAGCTAGAACGCTGAAAATTGGTACAAACATAGAAAAATAAAAAATCTCAAATTAGGTTTTTCAAAAAAATTCCAGGGTTTCTCAAACATTTTTTATTAAGAAAAATATTTTTTTATGATATATTTATGAGTTTAACTGCCTATATTTCCAAAATTTATACAATTATCGCAAAAATCCGAAACACCCCAACTGGATAATTTAATTTTCTATAAAAAAATACAAACATTGTAGTAGAAGATCTCATTTTTTTTTAACAATTTTTTTAAAAATTGAATTTAGTGACGACATCGCTTCATACATTTTGTATGGCAGTCGCCTTTACACAATATGTAAGAAGACTTAATAGTTTAATACTTCATCTCCAAACATACATACCATCATGATATTTTCATATTCTGGGTAGGAAAAAAGGAACTTCCTCCATACTATCCTATCTTGACATACATACCTACATATGTTGTATAGAAAACAAAATATCTGAAAATATTCAATAATTTGTATTTATGGGTTTATAGTTTGGTACATATTCTTCAACTATACATACTATCGCTATCGACAGTTGGATCTCATGTGTTACATGCAACTAGTAAATATTACTTTAGAACAATACAGGATATGTTTGTTTTCTGACAAACACGCATATTTATTTTTTTGATTATTTAACGAGCGTTTTGGTGTAATCAAATATTCTACCGAAATGCAGTCGGAAACGATTTCTGGAAACATCACTAACAAACATAAAAATCAATACCTATTCTGAGTTTCGTTTATGTCAAAGGGTACTTCATTCTACTTAAAACCCACGCACACTACAATAATTGTCGTATTGACCCACTTCAATGATTATCCAACTTCTCTAGCAAACCATGCATGGATCTCAGACGCGTCAGTGTAGACTTGAGTCGAAGAAGAGTTTCCTAGAGTCGACTTCTCCTGTGATAGAACCACCCGGAGCCCGACGGCTGTCATTGTGGCGTGCAGAGAGTGCCAGTCCCACACACTTACCTTCAGCCGAGGAGATGTCAGTGGGACACAACTTACCATATGCAATATGGAGGGCGCTCAACAGACTAAAAACAGGCGTCACCCGCTGCTACAGTAACCTCAAAAAATGGAGCTACAGAGAGAAAGATACTTGTGAATGTGACACTGTGCAGGACAACTCGCACCTTCTCTCATGCCCCTTGATTATAGTTACATGTACACATGAAGACACCGTGACAGCGAAGGAAAGCTGCATCCGGGTGGCCGACCACTGGAGTTTTCTAATTTGATGATGTTCCGGACACGGAAAGTAAGTTAAGCAAGCATTTTTATTACCACAAATATGATAGTAAGTGCTATTTTTGACAAGCTTCGGACAATTCATTTGAACTGTCCAAGGTGAACGAAACACGAGCAAACGTTGTTTATTTTTAATTCGCAATCTTTACACGTTTCGGCGTTGAATAATGCTGCAGCCAAGTCATGCGTGCGCGTTGTATAATCAGGATTCTCAATACTAACCTCATAAAAAAGAAAGCCTGAACGTGTAGATAGGTACTAGTGAAAGCAGAGGTATCCAATCACAATATACGTTATATTATTATAAGAGTTACTCCGCAATCAATAACGGGTCAGCAATATTATTTATACGAGTCGTAGGTGAGTTGAGAAATAAAATAATACACGTACGTAATCATTTTCTTCTTGCCTCAAGAGAGCGTACAGAATGCAAGATTTCTACCACGTTCAACAGCAAAAAGTGGCCTATATCAACAAGCTATGTGAAATTCCTTCGGCACACACAATCAACCGCATTGTAGTGTCAGTATTTTATTATTTTGATTTCCCCAGAAACATACTGTAATTAGTAAATTACTGTTTATTGTATAAACAAAATAAAATGGATGTATTTGTTTTTGACGAGTTCACGATATTTTATTTTGTATTGCTTTTCAGGGAACTAACTTGTATTATGTCAAATATCAATTTAACACGCACCCAACAATAAGTTGCAACATCATGCTGGAGACTAATGATATTTATCGTCACACAGATTCAGACTATAATGACTTATTGAGTTGAAGCAAGGGCAGACACGGTGAGAACAAAACAGCTACTCAGAACAACAGAGATGAAAACACTAAGACTTATCTTGTGCAGAACCCTCAGAGACAGAATCCCCAACGAGGAGATCCGCAGAACCTGCAATGTGGAGGATATTGTAAGGTGGAGCAGGCAAATAAGACGATACTGGAGATATCATGTTAAAAGGATGAATCCAGAAAGGCTGCCAAAGATTGTAATGCGCGAAATACCAGAGGGACGCCGACCACCGGGAAGACCATTAAAGAGATGGAGGGAGAGCTGGACATCCTCGTCCCAGGACAGGTAAAAACAGATCATAGATCTGAAAAAGAGGAAGAAGAAGAAGATTCAGACCGAAAACACAATTAAAAACTGTGATCCACTAGAAATCAAACTCGGGATCATTAGCTCAGTAGTCAGATATCCAACCAACGGAGCTACGAAGGCCGACAGTTATAGTAACAAGTTCAATGATATAGGTATGTCTTTTTTTATTTATGACCAATATTATTTAATGTTTAAACTAAAAATTTCCATATTGTGTTCGTCTTGCGTGGTCAAAATCTGACAAGTTTATTAACCAAGAATTGATTTTTGCTAGTTTTCGCTAAATTTACGATTCGTCGGCCTACATGGGTCTACTAGATCTAACTCCGGAATCTAACTTCCGGATTAACCTGGAAACACATTTTTTTCATGTGTATTTTCAGTCTAGATTTTGAGACAATTAGGTAATATAATGTGTTTAAGGTCTTATATTCAATTCCCGAATAAAACTTAAAAAACCAGTCACATATATTATCACAATAAATACATTAAAAACAGTGAAAAAATACTTAAACCGCAGATTTCCGTCTCAAAAATAAGAATAAAGATTTTTTAACGGAGTTCTAGTTTTGAATAGTTCTCATTATTCTAGGGTTGACCTTGTGGAAGTTCATCCAACAGTCGATTCGTTCATGAGAATTCAATTCTCTTAATTAAGCCAAGATGCGTGTACGAAGGAAAATTTTGTATGGTGTAGTGGACTTTTTGCATGCTAATAACACCAACTAGAGGCCTCGCAGCATATATGTTACGGTACATGGATTTACTCAGAATTCGGAGTAGAACATTTTATGTGAATTTTGTGTGTGTGTGTGTGTGTGTGTGTGTGTGTGGTGTGTGTGTGTGTGGTGTGTGTGTGGTATGTGTGGGTGTGTGTGTGTGTCCCCCCCCTTATAACTTTTGATCCGCTCAATTTACTGAGCCCAAATTTTCAGAATATATAAATAGTTATAGGACTACAAAACTTTTATACTCAGAATTGTGAATTTTTGTTTCAGTCAGGGGTTATCAACTTTTGAAATTTTGGTTTATTTTTCCATATATCGCAGAAACCATAAAAGCTAGAACGCTGAAAATTGGTATAAATATAGACAAATACAAAATCTAAATTTACTTTTTTTTTTAAATTCCAGGGTTTCTCAAACATTTTTTATTAAGAAAAATATTTTTTTTATGATAAATTTATGAGTTTAACTGCCTATATTTCCAAACTTTTTAAAAATATCGAAAAAGCCGAAACACCCCAACTAGATAATTTAATTTTCTATAAAAAATAAAAACATTGTATTTATACATCTCAAATTTTTTTTAACAATTTTTATAAAAATTGAATTTATGTAGTGACGACATCGCTTCATACAATTTATATGGCAGTCGCCTATACACAATATGTAAGAAGACTTAATAGTTTGATAGGATCTTAATATCCAAACATACATACAGAACCATCATGCTGTTTTCATATTCCGGGAAGAAAAAAAGGACTGACCTCCATACTGTCCTATCTTGACATACATACCAACATGTGTTAAAATTTTCAATAATTTGGATTTATGGGTTTATAGTTTGATTTTTATTCTTCAACTATACATACTATTGCTATCGACAGTTGGATCTCATGTGTTACATGCAACTAGTTTTAAAAAATATTACAACAACAATATTACACTGTTTATTTCTTTCTGTTGTTATGTTGTTGTTTTAATATATTTCAATACTTCCTTAAACTATTCCGCCTAGTACTTTATACAATTTATTTCTACCTAATTTAAAATCATTAGTCCAAGATAGTACAATAATCAGTAGTCGACACACAGAGTTCAATAATTAAATCAGACAATCGAAATAACACAAAGGGAAGATACTTAATGAATAGGTTTATCATAAGCACATACTCAATCATATTATCATGCAACAATCCACTTGATTATTAGGAATTCACATTACTTTTAAAATGTTAGCACATTTCATAGGATAAACACAACTTTCATTCGTCCACATTTAGAATACTGCCTTCCAATATTGTCTTCTTACTACCTATACATATAAATGAAAAAGAACATATAAATATTTGAATACCATATAAACTTTCGTTTACGCAAATATTTCTATACATACTCCGAATCTGTTCAATTTCAATGATTCGACACCAGATTATCGACGAATTATGGCTAACTAATGTATTCTATATAAGGAAGAAAATAATTGTTTTGACTCTCCTGAATTAATAAACTATATAACGCTAAGGGTCGTATTACGGATTTTATTTAAGATTAATGTAAGAATAAGTTGAGGTTCAGTAAGCAGTATTCTCGCAGTACGGGACCTTACCATTTTCTTACATTTTTCTCAAATAACTCTTGTAATACGATCCTATGAGTTTCTGCAAGAACAACCAAAAGGCCTGAAATGTTTCACGTTCCAATTTGTAGAACGAACTATCGGAAGTTCTCAACTATCTATATTCTCGAATTTTTCAACAATATAATAAAAGATTTAGACTTATTTTTAATAATAATTATTGTAATTAACATTTCATTGCACCATGTGCTAGTTGCGACTTTATTTTCATATGGTTCTTCCTTCCAACTAACCAGTATTTTTCCTTTCTTATAATAAATTCCGTGATAGGGTTAGGCGTAAGTGCAGACAGATATCTTAAAGACGAAAGGTATTGTAGTATACCATCAGTTTTACTATCTCTCACTATCCTTTCCTTTTCTGTTCCTACACTTCCTTCTCTGTCTCCATATTTATATTTGTTACTGTTTTCGTAAGTTTGTTTTATTTTCAGTTTATCATATTTCCATATTTGTATATTTTTATCCAGTATTTTAGTAGTTTTCTAGTATATTTTTGCTCAGATTCATTAGTTTATTTTGCTCAGATGGTATGGACATGTAATAAGAAGGCAAAATGATCATGCAGTGCAAAGTGCTCTAGCAATCCCAGAAAACAGGAAAGGAAAAGAACATCCACAATCCAAGTGGTGGGGTAGTATGATTAAGCTCATGGATAAAGCCCAAATACCAGCCACAACAATACAGGACAGATCATCTTGGTGCCGAAGGAGAACCGATTAACCGGTTAAGAGAACCGACCCTGCCTAAAATAGGAAAAGGCTAAGAAAAAGAAGATTCAATTGCTAATGCATATTATGGGGACATGTTTTTGGCTATCATTAACAAATTTATTGTTTATGCTCATAAATTATAAATCTGTTATCGTCCCAAATAAATAAATAAATCATATCGCAATATAAACATCGTAATCATTTACTTACACCTTTGAAACCCACGCAAATAATTTGACTTCAAAATATCTTTCATTTCGTTGACCTGTCGTTCAAAATTTTAAAAAATCTTCAAGTATGTAAAACAAATAAGTTGTGATATATCTTAAAAAATCACTTATTACTATCGGATTTAAACTTTAATCCTATAATTATACTTTGCTGTTAAACATTTGTGTTTTACCTATCCACATTTTTTATTCTTAAACAAACAGTGTATCTTTCATTAACAATAATATTGCAAAATACTTAATATCTTTCCGATCACAGAAATGGTAAATTGACTTCAATAATTTAGCTTTGAGTAAAACTAAGCTTTTTCGTCAACACATCAATAAAATTTTGCATTGTTCTATAAAAACTTCTAGTAATATTTATTTATATAAGATGAAAAATTATTTAAATGCGATTTACGTCAGATTAAAAAATAATCTTTGCTATAGTCATTTGACACGATTTTAGCTCCTCCCTCTACGTGAGTCAAGCTTGTAGGTATCAACAGAAAAATGTGGGTTTTACACCTGAAATTAAACAAAAAAAAACCCTTCGTATTTTTCACAACTCATCCCCAACTTTTGAGTGTTTGCATCCATCATCTGGCGTGCCAAAACAAAGGTAGCCGAGTCAATCTGTTTATTAATAAGGGATATTTATTTTGATCCCTGCGGAGCCCCAAATCCATTTGTGAAATGATTACCTTCACAAATCCTATTTCTATCTGGCCGGACTTTTTGTTAACTCGCGAATCCGCGCCGAGAGTTTCTTTATCGGGTGAAGCGAAATTTTCTCGAACCAAGAATTTAAATATAATAATATAATATTCGAATGAAATAAAAACAATGTTGAATTTACGGCGTCTGCGTGGAGAGAATTGTAATTTTATAGATCAAGAGATACAGAAATGAATAAATTGTGTGACAAAAGGGAACGCAATTGATTGCTTGGAAAAATACATGAGTTTAAAAGGTTTCATGAATAGAAAAGTGGATCTAGGTTTTTTTTACCATTCTCTTGGGAATAAGGACACTTTCATTACTGAATTTCTTTCCATGTATATTACAGATACAATATTTTTTCTCATACATTTAGTATAAGTAGTACCAATATTTGAAAAGTGGTATTGTTTCCACGTGTGAGGGGAGTGATTTAGACAAATTGTGTACCTATATATGTACATTGTAAACAAGCGGCCCACAATACAATATTTTGTTTATTATACACACGATAATACGAGCAAGTAGGTACATATTATGTTTACACCAATTTTATTTACACCTGCGTTCAAATCAAACACGAGTATTTGGTATTTCGATACTTCCGACCTTTTTAAACAAAAAAATGTATAAATATAGACAAGTACCTACAAATAGTAAATCGTTAGAAAGAAATTAATAAAGATCGACGTGTTAGCATAATATTTAATACATTGTTCATAATTTATACAGAGGCAGTCTGGCCAAATTTCTTGACAAAAAACCCAATGAACTTCTTTTTCTTCTTCTTCAGAAGAAGAAGAACTATGAATCAAAATAATATTAATCGATTACGAATATTGTTGAAACCAACACTGTTCTCAGCTGAATTTAATAAATTCAATTTGGTATCTGCATCAGGTTCTATGTATATGATGTTTGTTATTCAATGCGTTGTAGCTGCCATATAAGAAGCATTTTTTTTTATTCAATTAAAAGAAAACTGTTTTCATATATTTTATTTATTTAAGATGATGTTGTTAGTAATGTATTTTAACCGTTTTATACAGTTTTTTTTAAATAAGTGTATGAATATGAAAAAAAATGTAAATATATCAATCCTAATTACATTTTATCACTATTTGATAAGGAAGATTAACAAGACTGCAGATTAACAAGATGAAAAAAAAACACATTCGTTGTTCGTTATTGATTTCTGATTTCAATGCTACACTTAAATTTGGCGATAAAACTACATAATATACGGAGGTAAAAGAATATTATGTATTTATGTTACATGCCTAATATAGTTACATCACATTACATACCAAGCACTTTTTTAATAACATTCATAGCATTGATGGTGTTGAAATTTCGTTACCTAATAATTTATGGTAGGTTAAGTCTACTGAATCATTCTCTACTGAATCATTCTCGGTCGTTTACATAAAACTTGTGGTGTGAATAAGAATTTGTCACGGGTTTCTATAGCGGGTTTTGCACAACACGCTCTTTCATGTTATATCGTCTTTTTAAAACCGATGCCCTTTAATGTAAGGTATAATAATATAATATACTCTTTATTGTCATTCCAACAACAAAGAGTTTTTAAAGAAAATTCAAAGTCTGCATGGAAGGTGACGGGGAAATACAAAATTAGTTAGTACCTAGCACAAAAATATTTTATCGTATTATTTTCCATACAGGCTTCTTATTGTGTATACACAAAATGTAATTTTTATGCATCTTTTGTTCTTCGAGAATAAATCTGATGATTTGAATTGTTTCAATACGTAAAATAAAGAAGAAAAAAAATTTAAAAAATAAACAATTAAGTACTCAATGCTAAATAGACAAACGCGCAATTGTTATTTTAACGAATATTTTATGACGAGTGGGTTGTGGCCAACACTAAACTCTCCACACCATTTTCTTCTTGAAATGTTGACAATCTCTAAATGCATTTTTATGAAGTATATTTCTATTAGATTCTTAAACAAACATAAGATTCCCAGAGGACAAATGTTTTCACAATACACCATACAGACAAAAACATTGTCACGAAACTCATAGTATGTATTTTATACATGATACCTTTTGAGAAATTTTAAATAAAAATGCTTTACTAGCAAGATGAGCATGTATGAGACAGTGTATCAATGTTGATAAGGCTGTGTATGTGTCAAGATAGAAGAATGCGGTGTTCGGTTCTCACTGCCTACCTCTTGAGGAAGATAGAAGTGGAGAGTAAAAAATACACTTGTCTATAGAGACACATACAATATCATATAAAGTTGATCACTCAATTTTCCCTTTTAGAAACTATTTTACTTCTGTTATATACATGTTTCATATACAAATATGAAATTAATATCTCATTGATATGGCAAACCATATTTTTTTCTTTAAATTTTCTACAATCCTTGAATGCATTTTCGATGAGCGTATTTTTGTTGTACCTATCAAAATTTCAACAGTATAAAAATACTTCGATTTTCCAGACCGTGAGAGCATTTTGAAAATTTGGACAGATGAAATCATAGGTAGAGAAAAATTTAACGGATATCTATGGAAAACTAATCAGCTCTTATTTTATGGAATTTACATATATGATATCAATATGAAGTCAATCGGACTTATAGTTTGGGCTCTAGCATTTCCATTACCTACAAAAAAGAAAACATAGGTATGGATCGTTCATAGGTCGATCATAGGTCGCTCGTGTGAAAACTATAACTCTTTGTTTCAAAGAGTGGACATTCTTAGCTCTTCCACAGTTCAGAAGACATATCGCAGCGTTGGCGATGAGTATGTACATAGTTGAAATTGGATGCGTTTCTTTGTTTCCCTTTCCTTTTATGTTCCTTTTTCCCGTTTACCACCATAATGCTTGAATTCTTGTTTTCTTACATTTTATTATTGTTACATGTTATAGATTTTCAAAGCTTTCAATCTCAGCCTCAGTTTAATTTACTACTTTTTTCGGTTGGTTTTTCGAAACCGCACACTTTCTTTTCTACCCTGTGTGTGCATACTTTCTGTTTTTGTTTACTTCTTCTTATTTTTTCTCGTAATATTTTTTTTTGTTATGTTCTGACTTTTGTTTATTTATTTATTTTTTCTCTTTGGTTTTGTACCACAATATTTTGCATTATTTAATTTGTATGTGCTATCTATAAATGGACTAATATTTTTACCATATTTGTAATATAAGTTTGTATATGGTCTGTAGATATGCCAATATAAATAAAATAAAAAAGTTAAAATGGATACAGATATTAATACCAAATACGTAGGTACTTAAATAAGAGATCAGAAAAATGGAGAGGATGATCTCCCCTGCATAATATTTCAAATTTATTCGTAAAATACGCAAATACATATGTAATGTTAGAATATTATTACAATCATAATAACGCTGATCCTAAATTATCAAAATCGTTTTTATACAGATATGTATATTATATCAATAACCTTGGTGGTTTTCCGTAGGTACCTACTTGCGGATCCATTCTCCGAGAGTTCACGAATTAGAGTTTTCTCGGAACTAAAATCCGATATCTTGCATAGTATCACAGTATAAGATATGAACATTGCTACCATTTTTGTGATATAACATGGTAATCTGATGGCATTCTGTAATATTGGTGCGCGCGGTAACGTCAGGATAATACGATTCCGATACTTCCTTTTGCATAATATATACATACACCAAGGAGGTTTGCCAAGTTTCATAGGTCTTAAAAGTTGTTTGTGCACCTATAAATTTATTTTGAAACTCTCCTTGCAATACACCGCCCCTCAGTGTGATAAGATTTATTTAGGATAAAATTTTGCTTTCTGATGAAGTTCCATAACCTTTTACACACATTGTTTTAATCCAACTTACTTATACCTATTTGCTACCTTTCTTACTACCTTTCTGATGAAGTTCCATAACCTTTTACATAAATTGTTTTAATCAAACTTGCTTACTACCTTTTTGCTACTTTTCTTACTGCCTTTCTGATGAAGTTCCATAACCTTTTACACACATTGTTTTAATCCAACTTACTTATACCTATTTGCTACCTTTCTTACTACCTTTCTGATGAAATTCCATAACCTTTTACATAATTGTTTTAATCAAACTTACTTACTACCTTTTTGCTACTTTTCTTACTGCCTTTCTGATGAAGTTCCATAACCTTTTACATAAATTGTTTTAATCAAACTTACTTACTACCTATTTGCTACTTTTCTTACTACCTTTCTGATGAAGTTCCATAACCTTATACATAAATTGTTTTAATCAAACTTACTAACTAGCTCTTTTGCTTTCTGATGAAGTTCCATAACCTTTTATATAAATTGTTTGAATCAAACTTACTTAGTTATGGTAGATAAAGTAGAGAAGCACGATTTCACAGTTTTAAGCTTATTTTGTTCTTATAAATAGTTCTCAATGGGTCATGTTCAGTGTTCAGTGTTCAGTGTCAAACGGTGGAGTCAAAACCCTCTCAATAACCCATATAATGGATATAATTAACTTATGGAGTTTTATATCCATGATATGGATTATTATGAGGGTTTTTTATTCCACCGTTTAACCGGACTTGCCCCAGTTCTGTACAGTACAACCAAGTTCATATGTGTAATTTATCTTAACATAGAGCAAATTAGCTTTTCGTAGATATCGGTGTATGAAATGTCACAACTATCAAAAATTTTCACCTTCTAGAATTATTTACAAATATGCATTCTAATTTCGTAAATTTTTTTCATAGAAATAAGCAATTATGTACATTATTTTATGACTTATATGTACCCAAAGACCTTATATACTAAAGTATATATACCAGAGAAATATGTAGATTCCAAAACAAAATAATCAAGTATTTTGACATTAAATCAATCATATGATTTAGATGGGTCGATGGCAAAGCGGATAGCGCGCTGGA